>KE561278.1:0-12156 GCA_000442015.1 Rozella allomycis CSF55 | reverse complement strand
GTCCCATCTTAAAATTTTGTATCCTCATTGATGACAAAGAAAACAGACAACAATGTTAAATAGACCATTGTTTTCTAATTTCAAGTCATAATAAGTTCAATTATTAAAATAGTATTTATTCACTCTTCGTCCTCAATGACCCGCNATTTATTCACTCTTCGTCCTCGATGACCCGTACAATATTGGATTCTTTATACGCACTATCATTTTAACTAATAAAGATTTACGTCTCTTTCTGAGTGTGATCGTTTAAGATCATGTAGCGAGGTTCATCTTTTGAAGCATGTATTTTTCTACCAAAATGGTCTTCCTATTGTTATGAAATAAAAATGACCAAACCTCCTCACTTGTTATTATTTTCGTTATTCTCCCTACTGCCTTTACCATATTGTGTTCACCTCCAACTGGGTGATATTCGACATGGTCACCTAAAGGTGCAATTATTAGGATTCATACCTTTGTGATATTTTCTTGCAGTCATTTTGAAAACAGTATAGTAGATTTAAAGTTCATTATATATACATATCATAATGAAAGCTTATCTTCAACTAAATCAAAACTAAAGTTTTCTAAAAATAGATTAAGTTATCAAATGTGAAACAAACCACTTGGATACCATAATTCCCGACAATGCTTCCAGCTTTATTCACTTTTCGTGTGTTTAAGTATATTTTAGTAGTTACCAATCTTATAACTTTGGTAATTAATTTGTTCTCTTATCAATTAGCTCAGTGGGTTGCTTCTTATTGGAGGTGGTATTACTGGCCTTGCAGTTCAAGACGATCGCACCGGAGTAGCTACTCAATCTATATTTGGTGGTCTTATTGGTATTGGATTTCTTGCATGTATAATATCTACTCTTGGAATAGTTGCAGCTGTCAAGGAACACATCAAATCTCTTAAAATAGTAAATTTATATGCATTGAATTTTAAGTTCTTTGGCCTTTTATGTGCCATATTTCTAATTCAAGTAATCATTGGAAGTGTTGCGCTATCCCGTGCAAGTGATATTGAAAGAGCAGTTGAGCAGGTTTGGAAGGCTAGCATCAGTAACGATCCATCATCAATACGGTATGCATGTGCCAATTTTTTGATAGATATTTGGAACAAAAGTTTAAATGTTGTGGATTTAAAAACATTACAGAATTGGCGGTTCCTACTGACTGTTCAACAGATGCAAACTTTGGTTTTCAAAGACCTTGTATGTTGGTTATGAAGCAACAAGTATTCTCACATTTGGATGCAATTGGAAGTGTAGCGATTACTATGGCCTTCTTCCAGGTATAGTTTACTATCTAACTTTACAAAAGGTACTTGGATTAGCTGCTTCCGCAGTATTATTCATTAAATTACAAAAAGAAGCCGTTTTAGGAGCTGATGCATTTGCCGCTGGTGGTAAATATATGGGAGGAATTTGAGTAAACTGAAATAAACCATCATTTGAAAACTTTATTATTGAGTAACATTAGCTTCTTTTAATGGTTCTTTTAATGCATCAGATTCTATTTTGTCGCCATCTTTTGTTACAACACTTCTCGGGGTAGATGCGTGAATCGCTAATTTATCCATTGAATTACTTTTTGAAATGTATTCTCTTTCGTTTTGTTGGATAGGCGTGGACCTTTTTGAAAATTTTAGTTGTCTCAAATTTGATGGAGGTCTTGAATGATTTGTAGTATTCTCCAATGAGGGGGATATTGTGCTAGGTTGTTCTTTAGTGAAAGCAACATCAAGTGAAACTAAAGCAGCGCGGCTTTGATTTCTTTTATTTTTGAGGTTTAAATTTTACCTTGTTGAAGGTTTAGATGATACGCTATGCCTACTTGCAGACCTTTTTGATGGCAATGCATTCAGCTTGTCTGGGTTCACAATCAAACCATTCTTTAAATAAATTGGACTTTCAATGAATTACTTGTTCATAGTATGAGTTTAGAGCCAATTTTATTTCTGGAAATTGGGAAGAAAGAGATTCTATTTGAAGTAACAATTGATTATTGTTTTCTTTTAGTTCCTTTAAGAGGATATCCTGTGAAGCCATTTCATACAAATCCTTTTCTTGGTTTTTTAGATTATTCGCAATCCTTTTTTTATAAATCATTTTTAGAATACTTTTTTATTAAGAGAGTTGATCTTTGTTTTCTTGCTTCTTGGTCTTCGATATCTTTGATTAGTGAATCTAACTTGCTTTGAAGCTCATCTATAGAACTGGACAGGTTGGATTCTTCTTGATGATAAATCTGTAGAGAAGAATCCAATCCTTCAATTTCTTTTTGAATCTTTTCCAAGTCGGACTTTTTTGATTGGAGTTTGTCAACTGCAGATTTTATTTGCTGCTCTAAAATCATTTTTTGTTTCACTTCCTCTGAATTGTTGTCTGGCATTGTAAGTCTTGTCCACAACAATTACATTCAATTACGTATTTCTGTATTTTGAATTCCTTGTGTTTAAGAGATTCAAAGTGTTTTCTAACGCCTTTATCTCCGCCTCTGCCTTTCTTATTTTAGCATCCAACGCATCACCTTCCCTTTGCAGCTCCTCTCTTCGCTAATTACAATTTATTAAATTATTTACTTGAGATGCTTTAATTACATAGTAAGCTTGAGAATGTTCTTCTTCATCTGAATTTATTTTCGCAATCAACACATCATATTTGTTTTTCAATTTTTGAATTTTCGCATTCTTCTCTCGTATCTGTAACTTAACTTGTTGCCTTTTGAAACTCCAAATCTCCGTTTACTTTTCTTCTTGAGCAAATTTTATTTGTGATTTCGTAATTTCTTGATTCAAATCGATTTCCTTTTGCCTTTCTTCAAGGGCTAATTGCAATTGAACCTGTCTTGCCTCTAATGAATAGACCTTTTATTTCCATTCAGTTTAATTACCTGATCTGCTCTTGACGATAAAAATGTTCGTAATCTTTGCAATTCTAATCTTAAAAGATTTTCTTCGACCATAAATTCTTCCTTTTCCTTAATCTTTGAAACTAGCTGGCGTTGGGCACTATCATTATACAATGTTATATCATCCAAAGCTTGGTCCACACCTTTATTTTGCCATCAAATAATTATACCTCATTATCATCATAAACATTAATTACCTATTTTAGAATTAAGACATATCAACTTTACCTTTACGTTCCTTCAATAAGTTTTCGTATTGTTTGGTAAACCTACGAATTTCATCCAAAGACTTTTTGTATTGCTGACTTAGCAATGAATGCTTCTTTTTAGACTCTGCTAATGCCAATGTCAACTCTTTTATTTTTTCATTGAGAACTTCTTTTTCTTCTTCTGATTTTTCTCCTTTGATTTTTCTAATCTTCCTTTCTAATAATTGGATCTGGAAATCTTGATTGTAAATCAATTCCAGCTGTTTTTGAATTTGATCTTCAAGCCTATATTATCATTTCCCATATTATACTTTGATATTTTAGAATGCCAATTCTTGATGGTGGCTTCAGCACCAGAAATTTCAGCCGTCAAGTCTTGCTCGTCCTTTCTAAATTGAAATACTTGTTGCGTCTTTTTGAATTCTATTTAGCGAAAAAAATAAACTATACGGATTTCTCTCAAATTTTTGATTTCCTTTTCAAGTCCTTTAAATTTCTCTTCATCTTGCTTCAATATATCTTGTAATGACGCCGCTTTGGACTCTAATGAGACTGTTTTGTCTGTGGCTTGTTCGAGTCTATTTTTAGCTTCTTTTCGTTGTTTGTTTTCCTTTTCTAATCTGTCTTGCCTTTTTTGAAGATCATTTCTTAGGTTGTTTATTTCCACTTTTTTGGAATTCAACTCGATTGTAGCTTTAGTAAAATAGAAAATGCATTTTTACTCTTGTTCAAGGTGCTTCTTATCATTTCAACTTCATCTTGGAATTCTTTCAAGGACAAACTGGACTCTTGTTCTTCCAACCTTCTAATATTTCTTTTCTTTCGTTACCTGATTTTTCCCACGAGCCGATCAGTCAATTCAATCTTCTTTTCGATGGATTCCGCTCTGTCTATTTGTTCGTTTAAAAATGCTTGCTTTTCATTTACAATAGCAACTTTTTCGTTAATTAATTTCTAAAATTTGGATTCAGGCTTGCATACTTGAAGTTGCTCTACTTCGTTTCTTTTGCTTTCAATATCAGCATCTTTCTCTGTAAAATTAGCTATCAAATTCTCCCATCTTTTTATCAATTGTTGTCTTTCATTGTGAAGAGAATGGAACATTTCTGTTGTTTTGGCTAATTCTATTTGAACCGCCTGCGTTTCTGTAACTTCCAGAGACAATTCTTGTTTCTTCTTGTGTACTTCACCCAACATCTTCTCTAGTTTCAACATGATTTCTTTAATTCTTGTATCATCTTGTCTGCTATACTTTGCCATCGCCATCATATCCTCCTCTTTTTCATTTTGTATCTTCAGCCATTCATCAAGTTCTTCTTTGCTCATTTTCATACTTTGTCGCATCTTTTCAATGTTCTCATTGGATTGATGGATATTCCTTTGCAAATTGTTTATCTGTTAAATTAGATAGTGCATTAATATTTACATGACCAGTAACACCATCAATTTCATTTAATAAGCGTCTCATTTCTTGATGCATACGGCCAATTTGTCGTTCCGCAATTTGTCTCAAGTTGTTTTCTGTGTCCATCTCTCTCTTCTTTGCATCCTTCAATGATTGACATTGGCCGAATTCTGTTCGTATATTCTTCATGTGTTCTTTCATCAAATCTCGGCGCCTTTTTTGTTCCTCAATTCGATGCTCCAATTTTTGCATCTCCGCATGCTTTTGCTTGATCTTATCCTATTCTAGTATATATCTTACCTTTAAATCAAGCTGTTTGCTTTGCTCATCAGCAAACGGAGGAAGAAGATCGGTAAAATTTTCTAGACTAAACATAAACAAATAGTATTGCCCAGTCCTTAAATCAATTTATTTCACAATACAAAACAACGTGAGCAATAAGAAATTTCGTAATGTTGCCAAATTTTGATGATCCGTGGAGTACTGATAGCACCGAGAAAAAGGTTCCTTTAAGAGAAGATGGCAAGGGATCCAATTCTTCAAAAGCATGGCTCAACACTTCACTTGATGAGTTAGGATTAGAAAATGTTTGGGAGGCTTCCAAGCATGCAGATAAAAATCATCCGCCCAGCCCTTCAATACAGGTGAATGAGAATAAATTAGACTACTTTTCGACCAGTAATTCTTTTTGAGTAGAAGATAAAGTAGATTTTAGTAGTGAGAAAGAAAAATCTGGGGAAAGGAGAGCATCGATATCAGTACCTGCATATGCTTCAAGTTCTCATTCTCTAACATTGCCTTCGAGTGACTTGGGTGCATCGTTTGATTCGATGGGTGACATATTAGGTCGGAAACCTTCATTATCACCTTATGACAACCTATTCAATTTCCCGCCACCTCTTTCAAATGCGAATTCTACTGACATCAAACAATTATCCATGGTGGATTTGATGATGTTTGAAACTCCAACGGATACAAATTCTTCGACTGAAACAAAAATTTTCCAGGTTCCAATTAATGGACAATCTAGCGAAGTCACGTCAAAATCAGAAGAAAAGGCACCAAATCTGGATTTTATGAATTCGAAAACTATCATTTTCCCTAGTCTATTACCAAATAAATAAAGAAATTTTCTTTTACCCGATAAATGGAAAGAAAACCCAGGAAGCCCCTACTGCTACAATATATTATTCAAAATATTCCTTTCGAAAGTTATCCACTTAGAAAAAGCATTGGTGGTCAAATTTTGATATCAGTAACGACTGCACGTGAATAAAGATCCTAGACAGAAAGAAATGGAGCGCTCGATGTTTATTTTTCGGATGAAAGTTATTATTATCCTTTGATATTGAATGATACTTGTAGAAAAACGATAGAAAAGTATGTCATCTTTTTTTCTTTAAAAGAAATTTAGAAGGATCACTAAATACTTTAAACCTTGCGGACGCAGTTATCACAGATTATTGCATTCAGTTTAAAGACAACAAATTCACTATATTAGTCAATGATATTTCAATAACTTGCTTAAACATTGATAATAAGAGGAAAGGAAATCCTATCGACATTCACGCCAATCCAGATGTTGCAAAGTTTGTCTTACTGTAAGAAAGATTTGTTGGCCAAAAAAGACAAAAAGAAGATTCATCGCTTAAGAAGTTATGGGATGAATTCTTCAACCATAGTTATCAAGGGTTTCCTAGAGAAATTGATGAACTCGATTGTATAATTCCTGAGAGTCAAAGAGTGAAAAATCTTTTAGGTATGTATCCGTTTATCTGTTTAAAGATGTCGAATTTGATTTTGAGCCAAATTTATCGCAAAATATTCCAACTCCAATACAAGTTGATACTCAAGTAGAATTCCATACATTTCAAAATAGTTTTTCATAACACATTCAAATACAATATCCAGTGCGAGTTTGAAAAAGAAGAGGGAATTTAACAGCTCAGACGAGGAGCAACCGAAATTCAAAGAAATGCGACTTGCACATCAGAGCATACTTTTAAACGCTGATAGTGACGACGAAGAAGATATAGAAAATAGAAAACCAATAACCGAACATATCAGTCCTTCACTAAATAGAGAGGTTAAATATGATGTCAATGAAGTTAATTGCTCATATGATACTGAAGAATATGGACGAAATCTAAACGAAGGGTACACAGAGAACTATGAAATGCGGTTAATTAGAAAAGGATATATGCCAATTTCTAATTTTTTAGCAGCTTTGATAAGTAGTCGTTAAATAAACTCTATCATTGTTTCAATTTCCGTTTAATCAGATTTTGACTTCGTAGGTAGTGATACTAATTATAGCCCTTAGACACCAACTCCACTATGCATTCCATCACTTACTGTGAAAACAATACCCACAGTCCGTCTCCTTTTATATGGAGTATAAAGATAGAAACAATATCGGGGCAATTATTATCTGCTGAAATGCTACCAAGCGATACTATTTTGGATTTGAAAGAAGAACTTCAAAAAGACTATGGAATAAGCGCAGAAAGTCAGATAATTATATATCAATCCAAAGCCTTATGCGATAACTTAACTCTAAGAGATGCAAAATTATACCACAACGCTCATTTAAAAATGGTTCTCCAAATGAATGACGGTACATTATCTCGAGAAAAGCCGAAAAAATCCAATTATGTTATTCTGCTAAAGAAAGATGAAAACCATTATTTAGCAGAGTGCGACTGGAGAGATGGGAAGCTCTCAGTCCAAAAAATGAAACAGTTGTCACCGTTAACCATGAAAGTATACTACGCCTTAACAGGAAATAGAGTTAATACAACTTCCGCTGGTACATTAAAGAAGGAGTCGAGATCAAATCAAAGTTCTGCGTCTTCATGCTCAAAAAGCTATACTTCTAGTTCTGATGGCTTAAAATCTTTATCATTCGAAAAAAATGAAGTTGAACCGCAGTCGCGTAGAATGCCATCAAAATCAACGTCTGTCTCATCCACTATTCTCAATCACGCACCTTCAACGTCGTCATTTTTACCAAAGGTTGAAAGTGTATCTTTTATAACTGCCCCTTCTGTATCTGGAGTAAGTAACTCCTGCGGAAAATGTAACAGAAAATTGAAATTAACAAATCAATTCAAGTGCAAATGCGGGGGTTATTTTTGCCCTTCTCACCGATTTAACGATCAGCACTTGTGCACTTACGATTTCAAAAAGGAAGGTAGGGAGAAAATAGCAAAAGAAAATCCGCTTATCAGAAATCACAGATTGTTGTGACAATGTACATAAAAACCTTGAATGCTATTTATTGTTATATATTAACTTTTTTCCAGTCTATAATCTGACGGACAACCTTTTCTAGAATTCCAAAGGAATCGTCATTGTAAAATCCAAAAATTTTACCGGCTTCTTTGATAAAATAGTCAATATCATCTGAGCTACATTTGTTTGCCAGTTTTGCAAGTTTTTCTTCATTGGTTGCAAATTCTTCATCTAAATCAAACAATTCAAGTGGCGGCGGAGGTAGGGATCTAAAAGTAGGTGGGAAAACTGCGGGTTCAAATTCAGGCAGTGGCAACTCAAACTGTTTTAGGAGCTTGAAAAAGATTTACCTGTGGTTCTATTAAGGTTAAAGGAACTGGCTTCACTTTTAATACCTTGATGTCTAATCGTTGTGATACTTACTTCATGAGCCTTCAAGACCTTGGGAAATAGATTCATGTCAAACTTAAACAGAGATTTATCGAACATTTTTCTAAAGTCCTTGGGAGGCTCTTCGCTTTCTTGTATGCAACATTTAATTTGTTCTGAATGTGAAAATATATCGGGGACATAATGGTAATCGGAAACCTGCATATCAAACGTACAACGTAATTACATCAGGATCGTCCGCGTCAATCGAGTCAAGACACAAATGGTCTACTTCAATTCTAAACTTGGTATTACCGTCTAATAGAAACTTGATAATCGCGTCAAACAACTTTCCATTTTCTTCCTTGTCCAAATATTGATCACTAAATATGTGACACGAACCCAAGACCACGATTTTGCCTTTGCCATACTTTTAAATAAAGCATCAAGTTTATTACTTGGTGGTAAACTGCGCCGATCGGCCTGTTTGTAGGGTATGAGGCACTACCTGTTGATATTATTGGGACACTTGGCTTATCTACATTTATTGTAGAGCCGAATGGGTAAACCATAGTCAAATCACTAAAATTGTATTGCTGGTTTGCATACTGGTTGCTAAAACTCTGTCGTCCAATTCTATTAGCTGATGGTAATGCATCAAGAACATTTTCATTTTCAGTCATTGATTTTGGTTGTTTTCCCGCTATGCGGTTTATTTCTCTGTTTATTATTCCGTTTGAAATGAAGTTTTCCTTTGGATGAAAATATTTAAAGTATGAAGTCCTTGTCACCGAATCTTATAAAATACATGCATGAAGTGTACCTATTTTTAATGCTTTTAATATTTGTACCAGAGTTTACTGAAATGCCAAACTCTTCCAAAAAGTAGTTAAAATTCGATTTTTCAGTACCTTCAGTTCCCAAGTACAATAAAGCACCTCCATGATCAATAAATGCATGCAGAGCATCAAACTCTTTAGATGAATATTTCTCAGATGGCGCTGCAATAATTAGCAGCTTTGATGAAGAAATTGCTTCGACATTAATTTCAGATTTTATTCTGCAACAATTAAATGTGATTCAACTTACTGAGAGATTTTGAAATTATGCTTCAATTTTTTAATTAATGATTTGAACCCATTTGAAGGGGTGAACAATTCCTTTTTTGAAATCGAAAATGAGATTTGTTGTTGATATGATGAAGATTGGCCAGTTGTTTGATAAAATTGGGAATAATTTAAAGTAGACGGAACAAATGAATCATTTGCCAACATCATTAGAGAAAATGTTTTGTAAACAATTCAAGTAAAGAAAATATATAAAACATTTATTGCAGTAATTTTGCTTCCTCTTCTGCTAATTTTTTGTATTCTTCAACAATGTCATTTTGTTTAGAAGGTAGAACAGGGCGATGCTCAAAATACTCCATTGAAAATTCACCTTTCCCTTGAGTTTGCGAGCGTAAATCATTTGAATAACCAAACATGTCGTTTAATGAACATTCTGCTGAAATAACAGCATAGTCATCATGGATTTCAGTGTCAGAAATAATGGCTTGTCTCTTTCCAAGTCCAGCGGTTACTGGCATCTATAAAAACATTAAACATTCANGCATAGTCATCATGGATTTCAGTGTCAGAAATAATGGCTTGTCTCTTTCCCAGTCCAGCGGTGACTGGCATCTATAAAAACATTTAACAAATTCAATACTTGATATTCAATGGGGCAAGTAACTTCAACAGTCATGATTGGCTCAATGAGTTGAGGAATGGCTTTAGCAAACGCCTGTGCGAGACCATTTGTCATTGCAATTCTAAAGGCAAGATCACTAGAATCAACTTCATGATACGCGCCATCTTGTAAAACAACTCGCATTCCAACTATTGGATGATTGATGATAAATCCTTTCTTTATAGCTTCTTTATAAGCCTAATTTTATAAGGAAATAATTCTCACCTTTTCACATGAGGGGATATAGTTTGTTGGAATAGTTCCACCAGTAACCTGATTAACAAATTCGTTTTTAGAATAATCGTCTAAGGGCTCAATGTATCCAATAACTTTGGCATATTGGCCAGACCCTCCCGACTGTTTCTTGTGGNGTTCCACCAGTAACCTGATTAACAAATTCGTTTTTAGAATAATCGTCTAATGGTTCAATGTATCCAATAACTTTGGCATATTGACCAGACCCTCCCGACTGTTTCTTGTGCGTATATTCAAATCTAGTTTTCTTATTAATGATTTCTCTAAAGTTGACTTTTGGGCGTCCACTCTTTGTCTTGCAATTATATTCACGTCTCATTCGCTCTAAATAAATGTCCAAATGAAGTTCTCCCATCCCTGAAATGACAGTCTCATGTTTATGAAATTTCGTAAATTTACTTGATTCAAACTTGCGTCAAACTCAGCATGAAAAGTTGGATCTTCTTTTTTAAATCTGGCAATCGCTTTTTGAAATGGTAATAAATCTTTGGAAGTGAGTGGCGAGCAGGAAAGTGAAATAACAGGATCTGGAACATACATGGAACTCATAACACACTTTACAGCGCCATCTGTGAATGTATCGCCTGAATTACAATCTAATCCAAAAGCAGCCCCAAGTTCTCCTGCCTCTAAGTAATTTACATCTTCCATTTCATTGGAATGCATTCGAACTAGACGAGGCACTCTAACCTTTTCTCCAGTTCTCATGTTGTGTGTATTTGTGCCTTTGGTTAACTTTCCTTGATAAATTCTAAAGTATGTCAGCTGTCCGTATTTTCCATCTTCCAATTTGAATGCAAGTGCCACTAGCGGTTTTTTCGAATCTGATTCGAGCTCAATTTTATTTTCTTCATTGTGAAGTTCCAATGCCTCTTGCTTGATCTCCGATGGATCAGGTAAGTATGATGTGACAGCCTCAAGCAATGGCTGGACTCCTGTGTTCTTGTAAGCAGATCCAATATACACTGGCACAAATGTTCTATTTATTACACATTCTCTAATAGCTTTCTTAACATGAAATCGGTCTAAATTTTACTTTGACAATATCAATTGGTGGCTTGGATTCATTCAGAAAATATTCTTCAATTGTTTCATTCACATTCGCCAAAGCACCAATAAGATCATTATATTTAGCTTCCGCTTCTGATTTTAATTCTGCTGGGATGTCATCATATACAACCTTGTCCCTATTAGTTTTCTTTACAATATATGAATACCCCTTTGGTCCCTGGAAATAAACAGCCTTCATTTCTAGTAAATCCACCAATCCCCTTAAATTTGATTCTAATCCAATTGGAATTTGCATCAATGCAGCATTCAACTTTAGTTTATCTTTAATCTTTTCTAAAACACTAAAAGGGTTCGCTCCAATTCTATAAATAAGACTCTTTAGTTTTTTACCTGTCTAATTTGTTGATGAAAATAAGACGTGGAATATTGTATCTTTTCATTTGCCTATCAACTGTCATGGTCTGACTCTAACGTGGAAGAAATGGATTTCAAGTTACTTGAACGCCAGATGATCCACACACAACAAGGATTGCGCCATCAAGGACTCTTAATGCTCTTTCAACTTCAATTGTGAAATCAACATGCCCTATTCATCTAATACACAAATGATACCAGGAGTGTCAATAATGTTAATAGTTGTATCTTTCCATTTAGTAAAAGTTGCAGCTGATTGAATTGTTATACCCTTTTCTCTTTCCAGTTCCATGGAATCCATTTTGGCACCAACACCATCCTTTCCTCTAACTTCATGTATTTCTTTGATTCTTCCAGTGTAATATAGGATTCTCTCTGTTAATGTAGTTTTTCCACTATCAATGTGAGCCGATATTCCAATGTTGCGTATTTTGCGAACTCTTTCCTAGCATAAAAATTGATTTGAAAATGTACAATATCTGATATGGTTGAAAATAATCTATAATTGAAACGCCTGCTAATTGAACGAAGCATTTTTTGAAATTGCGGATTTCCAAAAATGGGTTTTCAAAAATAATGAATAAAGAAAGAAAGTTGATGCACAAGTAAAGAATAAAGGCAAGGAATA
>KE561265.1:0-199734 GCA_000442015.1 Rozella allomycis CSF55 | reverse complement strand
CAAGATTCTTCTCAATTTCTTGGTCCGATGGAACTTTTGGGACCACCGTTTCTGTAACAATCTTGGAATTGGATTCAATGATATCTTCACTAATAGTTTGCGTCTCATCTACTTTGATTTCAGTTTCCTTTTCATCATCTAAATCAACTGCAGACTCATTTAAAGCTTCAACTAGAGGTTCCTTTTCATCAGATGCAACAACTGCTGATTCATTTAATGCTTCAACTAGGGGTTCCTTTTCTTCGGATACANAACTGGAGATTCACTTGATGCTTCAACTAGAGGTTCCTCTTCATCAGATGCAACAACTGCTGATTCATTTAATGCTTCCACTAGAGGTTCCTTTTCATCGGATACATTAACTACACATTCATTTAAATCTTCTATTTCATCGGATAAATTAACTGGAGATTCATTTAAAACTTCTTTTTCATCGGATACATCAACTGGAGATTCCTTTGCATCGGATGCACCAACTAAAGATTCATTTAAAATATCTTCTTTATTAGATGAGCCTGTTTCTTTGGACGTAGTAGATTTGACTGAATAATGTTTAAGGGGGGTATTTTACCTTTAGTGTTATTTTTAGATTTTTTCTTGTTTTTCTTGTTATTTTTAGAAACTTGTTTTTTCGTTAAAATCTTGTTGGAATTACTAGTTTCTTTTTCAGGAACTTCCGATAGCAACTTGAAAGCTTTATCCACAATGAATGCTTCAATGACAATACTTGGATCATCACCATCAACAAACGCATCTTGCACAGATATTGAGTCGCCTACAATAAAAGGGCTTATATCTTTGTCCATATCATGTAAAACAGCAAGTAAACAACCTTTAATGTAACCTTCAACAGTCATGGCGAGGTCTTCAAATTCCCTTTTCCCTTGGGCCCTAATTGTTATCAATTGACGAGCAAAAAAATTAATGAAAGTTTCTCCAAATATATTTTTTCGAAAAAGAAAATTATGTTCGTCCGTTTTTTGAAGTAATAGTTCAAAAAAGTTGTTTTCCTGAGACAAGTACTTGTCCTTTTCAGCAATAAAGGTAGACAATAAATGAATCAACGGACTTTGTAGAAATGGTGCTTTCTGGTTTAATGCTTCAACAAGATCATCAAAATTTAAAAATGGATTAATTTCTATCATCATATTAAACCTTTCAGCAATTTCATCTTCATCGTAAGTGGTAGCAGCATCATCACCGGGTGGGATCGAATATTGAATTGATTCACTTATTTTGCGTATTTTATCATTTAACCAAAAAAAGTACTCGGTAATAGACAACAATTGTGCAACGTTGTATTTGGAATTGATTCTAAAAGTTAAAGGAAACATATCTTTGTTAATAAGAAGCGTAACTCTTTCATATTCATACTTCAAAAGTAATTCCTCAAGCAAAGTCTTTCCTCGTGCATTCTTGATAGTAAATAAACGATAATGCTTTTTATCAAGTCTGTCAAACAACTCTTTAAATTTGTCGTGTTTTTTCAAATTCAATGCACAAAGCCCGAAAATCGTGTTCCCATCAGGCAACTTTCGAGCAAATGATTCGGTAAACGTTCTTTGGTTTGGCAATAATTCTATCAACCACTGTTCACATGTTTTCTTAGCATGCTTATAGTTTACATAATCAACGCGCTTTATTTGTTTATTTGGCAAATTCTTAGATACATATTTATTCCACTCGGTCAAATATTTCTTTCTCTCAGGCCCGAAAAACCGGGAATTTTCAATCTCATCAAATTCGATTATTTGTTTATTGATCAAATACTTTATCATATCATGACGCCTATATTCCAAACAAAGATCAATAAGATCTTTTCCTTCTTCAGTTCCTGTAAACAATACCCAACGGTCCTCTGGTTTCACCAAATCAACAAATAACTTCAAAATGTCAAACCTATTGAATTCAGCAACAATAGCAAGATAAGGTTTTTCATCTCCACTCATAGAAAAAATCCAATTATAGGTGTCCTTATTCTTTAACAATTTTTCCACTGCGGCAACTTTGTTGTCAACAATAAGTTTTCCAAAAAGATCATAACGATTGCCACTCTTCTGAATAAAAGGCGAGTATCTTGCAATTTCAATATTTTTCCCTTCGATAATCTCTTGTTGAAATATCCTGTACAAATCGTTAAACTTGTCAGATTCAAGAAAATGAGAAAATGAAAACAACTGCTCAAACCTACTGCTGGTCACTTCAGATCTACCTTTTGGTGCCCCTAAAACTAGGGATCCAAAAAACAATGTACAGCAAACAATGTACACGTGTAGCATAACAGGGGTAATTTTTTTTCTGCAATTTGTATCCAGCGGAACGAAATTTCGGGTTTTGCATAGATCTAGTCAAAGTGTCACTACTATACCTTCCGCGACTGTCTTTTTATAAAATTGTTCAAAAAAGTCCCCAATAAAAGTTTTTCTTAATCATTCAACAACGTTACATTTATTATTTTAACGGCTTTAATCCGTGTAGACAAAAACATCAAGAAAAAAGAATTAAGAAATATTTCGACTGCGACAAGTGTCTGTGTGAGGCCAAAGGTTTAATATTTCCCCTTTCTGTATGGAATCGACTGGTGGAATGGACGTAGAACCTTTTACCTTTCCTTAAAAGTATCGCGCATGCAGTGCCAATGTGCAAAATATTGAAAATATAAGTTTTACATTAGCAAAAAGAAATGCATCAATGTCAATGATTCCGAGAAGACTGGTATAAATACTTAAATAAAGTTAGTTATATTTTATATCTTCAGCCATGTTTTTATTTTACTAGAATTCTAAAGCTTTTAATTCAGCTTGCGATAAATGGGGGGGCATTTAAAGTCTAAATAAGTATGGTGACATTCCATTAAGAAACGAGTATGAGTATATAACTATGTATTGATCGTACAAATTACACGTGCCCATAAGAAGGATATAATATATGTTTCTTTGCTTGTTTGATCCTTTTAACTGTTGGGTTTGAGAATCTGAATAAAGAATCAAGTCTCTGGGAATGAGGGCCTCAGGGCCGTAAATCTGAGACACTGAGGATATAAGAAATCTAGATTTAAAAAAATAATTGTAACTATTACTTCTTAGTATTTTGAACATCGATTTTATAAATCATGGCCATCATTGTAAGACGCAGGCATGGAATGAATATTGAAGCCCATGTGCAAAGAAAAGTTCCGAATAGAGAACGGATTAACTTTTTGAGGAAGACAAGTTTCAACAAAGAAATTTCATTTCATTAGTATTGAGCGAATTAAATGCCAATTTGAATTGTCTTTTTAATAAACAACGGAGATTTAGACCAGACTAATATCCAGAATACCGTTAGGAAAAGGCGAAAGATAAGCAATGCACTGGCAGAAATCATTGCTTTCCAAACCAACGATGTGCCCGCTAGACAAATTTAGGCTAGGTTCTAGTCAACCGTAGCCAGCCAGCGCTGATGTAGTTATCTGAAGATAACTCTACGGTTTAAGTTCCTTGATTGTCCTTAAAATCGTTGTACTTGAGGCCCCATCTACGAAAGCAATAAATAAATAAACAACAGAGATTTATTATTGGCGACAAAAAATTGAAAGGCAGATATCTTGATGATTCAGGCACTACCAAAATCATCAAGTGATGAAAATATGATGGACAGTTTTGAAAAAATTAAAAAGGATCGCAATACTCTATAAAATTTATGACATATATCGTATAAAATGTTACCTAAATCCATCATACCAAAAGAAAAAATAGATCTGATCTATCTGAATCGGAAATTTCGTTTTGCCGGGTACAAATTGGAAGAAAAAAAATTACCCCTGTTATGCTACACGTGTACATTGTTTGTTGCGCATTGCTTTTGGGATCCCTAGTTTTAGGGACACCAAACGATGGATCTGAAGCGACTACTGGTAAGTTTGAACAAGTGTTCTCTTTTTCTCACTTTATTGAGACTGATAAGTTTGACGAATTGTACAAGATGTTTCACGATGATATCCTTAAAGGAGAAACCATTGATATTGCAAAATATTCGCCTTTTATTGAAAAAGGTGGTAATCGTTATGATCTTTTTGGAAAACTTATTGCCGAGAACAAAGTTTTTGCTGTGGAAAAATTGTTAAAGAGTAAGGATACCTATGATTGGATTTTCTCGATGAGTGGAGACGAAAAGCCATATCTTGTTATTGTCGCTGAATTGAATAGGATTGATATTTTTAAGTTGTTTGTTGATTTGGTGAAACCAGAGGACCATTGGGTTTTGTTTACTGGAACGAAAGAAGGAAAAGATCTTATTGATATTTGTTTGGAACTTAAGCGTCATGACATGTTAAAGTATTTAATCACTAAAGAAGTTATTGAAATCGATGAGATTGAAAATTTCCGGTTTTTCGGGCCTGAAAGAAAGAAATATTTGACCGAGTGGAACAAATTTGTATCCCAGAATTTGCCAAATAAACAAATAAAGCGTGTCGATTACATAAACAAGAAGCGTGCTAATAAACCATGTGAACAGTGGATGAAAGAGTTATGGCCAAACCAAAGTACGTTTACCGAATCGTTTGCTCGAAAGTTACCTAACGGGAACACAATTTTCGGGCTTTGTGCATTATCTTTAGAGGATAATGAGTTTGAAAGATTATTTGACAGAATTGATGAAAAGTTTTATCGTTTATTTACTATCAAGAATGCAAGAGGTAAGACTCTGTTTGAAGAATTGCTTTTGAAACATGAATATGAAAAAGTTACGCTTCTCATCAACAGAAATATGTTTCCTTTAACATTTAGAATTAATTCAAAATACAACGTTGCACAACTGTTGTCTATGACTGAGAATCATTCATTATTGGATGAAGACAATTTTTCGATGAAAAGCATATTTGATGCATTGAGCCAAAAGTCACCTTTTCTTCAAAGTCCGTTGGTTTATTTAATATCTACTTACATTGCTGAAGGGGTTGAGGCTAACGATTTTATTGAAATTATACTTGGAAACCCAGACAAACATAATTTTCTTTTTCAAAAAAATATTTTTGGTGAAACTTTTATCAATTTCTTTGCCCGCCAACTCAAAACAATTGAAGATCAAAGAGGACCTGAAAGCGAACATGCAAAGATAGGGTTAGAATATTATTTTCAGGGTTCTTTAATTTATGTTTTGCGAGACATGGATGAAAAAATGGATTTTTTTGTTGTCGACAAAAAGGTTCCCGTTGAAGATGCTTTTGTAATCACGAAGGCTTGGCGTGACGAGAGTGGTGAACTTATTGTTGACGAAACAGAGATTATTGTCAACGCATTCATTGTGGATAAGGCTTTCAAACTTCTTTATGAAATTCCCAAGAAACAAAATAATAATTCGAACAAAGTTTTATCAAGGAAGCAATTAAAGAAAAGTAAGAATAGCATTAAAGGTAAAATATCCAAGATAATTTTTATAAAGTACAATCTATTGGTGAATCGGAAATTGATGTAACAGTTCAATCTGACGGAGATGATTATTTTAATGATTCGGAGGTGAAGTTAACTAAAGCGATTGTTTCTGAGGATGAAATTGAATCTAAATCTGAAGCCAAGGTGATCGAGGAAACATATTTAGCCGGTCAAGAGCTTGTTAGTTCAAAAGTGGTCCAACTAGTGCCCTCCAAACAAGAAATTGAGCAGAATCTTGAGCAGATTGAAAATGATAGTGTTTTTAATGATGCGATAAATGGAGTTTTGCGCGATAGCTTTGAGGTGAGAAGCGTTGAACCTGAAATTATGGATATACTCAACAATGATAAAATTGAAGAACTCGCCGCTGTTGATCAAAGAGCTGCATCTGTTCATGAAAGCGACATTGAGTCTTACAATGGATTTACCAGTAAAGGTTCATAATATGCTTTTATAGGTCAAACAAAGGCTCGTAATCCTTTTAAGATTCAAGCTGATGCCATGGCGGTTAAGTCTCACAGAATGTCAGAAGATTCAAATTCTGGTTTTTCAACTGATAGTGCTACATCTATTTTCTTTCGTCCGAGTACAGATAGCCATGATACGGTCAGAAAAATTTCCATAAGTTCCGCACCGGCTGACCATAGGGTTGAACACGAGTATCCGATGGAAGAAAGAATATCTCAACTTCGAATAGAGTCTGATATTTTAGACTATTGGGTTTCTGACGCTATGAAAGATGATGTTTTACCTGAAGAATCACGCAGTGGGCCTTCCAGTCAAGTTAACGAAGACATCGTCCGTGAAGATCCTTCTAGTACACACGTTGTGGTTGATTCAATTGATCCTGCTCAAAATGGCACTGATATTAATAATCAAGAAACTAACAATATTGCAACCCAAGTGACAATCAGTTCCAACTCCACTCAAGAGAATATCAGCTCATGCCAATCAGACAGTGGACAATCTCAAGATAGTTTAAACTCTTTAAGAACAACATCCACTACAAGAAGCGTCCTCAACCATCTTGATATTGACAGATCCAAAATATATCTTCATTTCGTTGCTGAAAGACCAATGACCGATTTGCATTTAATTCTTTCACAAAATTTGAATGATAATCCAAATTCTATCTTTGATTATTTAAACACTGTAGCTTTTCTTGAAAATCCTGTCCAAGTCTCGCTTCTGCTAAGACCGTTCCTTATCATTATGCTCAAAGGTCCCAAACATCAAAAGGAAAAAGAAAGAATCCTTGCATTTGCCAAACATGCATTTCTAGCTGAAATGATAAATCTTCCCGAATGTGAAAATATTAATTGTCTACAAAGAGCACAAAATGCAGTCACTGTGCTTGGCATCTTTCATAAGCACGGTGTTTTCAATGATAAAGACATTAAAAGTGTTGTTTCGGCTTTGATTTCTCATTCTCTTCAAGTAGGTGAAAGGTATGCTAATGTACTTTATCCTTTGTACAACCGCTTTTACAAAATATTGGTTTCTTCACGTGATATCAAGAATAAGATAAATCCAATTCTCGGCCAATATTCTTTATTTTATGAATAAATCTTTTTTTCATTTTTAAAATTGTCTACTTTATGCGACATAGGACTCCAATTCATCATCCCATTAACCAGAAAGCATTATAAATGCATGAGTCTAAAGTGACTTGCATAAACCATTTAATTAAAATTTTCGAAAAGAACTGATGAAACAAGTATGATATGGAAGTTAATATGGTGGCAAACTAGGCCTTCAGCCCATCAGATCTTTATGTGGTTTATGGTGGACATTTAAAATCTGATTTTCAACGGTCTAATTTTGATCAAAATATATCTGTGACTCTAAAGTGACTTGCATATTTAATTATTTCGAAAAGAACTGATGAAACAAGTAAATAACTTTACAAAATTTCTGTAAATTTTATGAATGTCGTAAAGGAAATCGAACGAATAAACTCGCACGAATTATCAAGGACAGGGAAAGATTCTGGCTCTTGGCATGATTCGTATAAAGATTCTTCATATATCTTTGCTGGAAATCTCGACTATGAGTTAACAGAAGGAGATATCGTAGTTATATTTTCTCAGTACGGAGAGATAGTTGATTTGAACCTTATAAGAGATAAAGACACAGGAAAAAGCAAAGGATTTGCATTTTTGGCGTATGAGGATCAAAGGAGCACTGTTTTAGCGGTTGACAACTTTAATGGAATGAAGTTATTGAACCGCACGTTAAGGGTAGATCATGTAAAGAATTATAAACCTCCAAAATCAAATGAAGAGAATGGTGATGAAGAGGAAGAACTTGGTAAAAATTGAAATTAAACAGAAAAATTAGATATTCAAGAATTACTAAGGCCGAAAGAGATTGTCGTTGAAAATAAATCAAGTAATGCCAAGTCCTTGGAACATGAGGACGAAGATCCCATGAAAGAATATTTTGAAAAGAAGGCCAAGAGAAGGAAGAGAAAAAAGTCGCAATAGATTTACAGCATAATTAACGAATTATAGTTAAATCTTATATTAATAAAATAGTAATTCTGCGCGATGTTTAATTTTGTGTTTTTAGATTGGACCACGGTGGCATTGCATTGCAGGGGTGAAGGGATGACACTGGACGATGTACGCGAAAATAGACTTTTAAGTACTTTGGAAAATGGGATACGCCAGGTATGTGAATATATGAATATACATATAGATACTAAACAATGTGCAAGTGATGCAGTACTCTTTTAAATCAACCATGAAAGTTTTAGAAAACCTTTCTGAAGAATTGACGGAAATAAGAAAAGAAAACAGCAAAATCGCTGAAAATGTAAATAAGCCTAATTTGTCTATCAGTAAATTGTAATGAGTAAATTTTATAGATCAACTACCGAGCATTGCTGTTAGACCGACAAATGCTTCCGCCGACCCTCCTGTGACTACTTTGAAGGATCCTGTGTCACCTTTTTGTATTTTCTTCCAAGAGAAATATGAAGAAATAAAGAATAGAGAACCAAAACCGACGTCCTTAGAAATGAATATTATAATATCGCATTATTGGAATATAATGTCAGTGGAAGAAAGATGTGTAATAATTTTGATGCAATTTAAAGTAGATTTATCAAAGGAAGTATGAGGATGCTGTAAACAATTTCCAAGCANTCGCATTACTGGAATATAATGTCAGTGGAAGAAAGATGTGTAATAATTTTATGCAATTTAAAGTAGATTTATCAAAGAAAGTATGAGGATGCTGTAAACAATTTCCAAGCGATGCTTCAAAGTACATCTCTACGAATGCCAAAAAGAATGTTGGTTTACAATACAGATAATAAACCCCCTGTAACTATTATTAATGAAACAAATGTGAATTATGAAAAGAAACAATCTGTGAATAAGATTAGTAAGAAGTTGAAGCGTGATGCCGCTTTAAAAGAAATACACCCATCGCCATCCAATCATCAAGCGATTAACAAAACGCCAACATTAACAAAGACCCCTGTTAAAGATACTTTTGAAACAATAATTTTAGAAGATCAATATGTAACTGAATCTGTAAATGAATCTTTAAATCAATCTTTTAATAAAAGTCTCGTTCATCTTGATAGCCATGGGATTGAAAATCAACAACAAGAAGGCAACGGGGATTTGACTTGCAAGGAAATATTGATTGATGAACCTGAAAAGGCTTTGAAAGATGAAAGCAGCGCTTCAAGGAAAGTATTGAAGAGAGAACTGCAATCACTCTTGAATGTTAACCAATCGAGAAACAATGGACCCAAATGGGATTATTTAAAGCAAGTGAATTTGGAAGTGATTAATCATCCAATTAGTGTTTCAAAAAGATCTCTTCGCAATCGTAAGAGCCTTCGTTATGAAGATTCTGACACTGACAATGATAGCGTTGCTGTCCTCACTGAAGATGAGCATGAAAAGACAAAAATACTTGACATTCCAACTCTATCAAATCAACCTGATAACAATGATTGGCAACACATTGCTGTTTATGAAGTTTCTGACAAAGAAAATGTTCCAATTTCAAATATTGAAAAGAAAGAAAAATCAACTTCAGTTATTTTAAAGCTCAAACAACATGAAAAATTATTATCAAATGATGTAGATGATTCTTTGAATGAAAATTCTATTCAAGTCCAAGACAATAATAAAACTGAAAATGACCTTGATCTTGATTCTAATAAGAATTCCGTAAGTTTAAATTCAAACGCACAAGTGAAAAATAATCTTCTTCAAAAGGCAATCATTATTCTAAATAAAGCTAAAACAGTTCTAAATTCCCATCCAAACATTGGCATAACGCCAAGCGATCCTATTCTTGCACGAACTGCAGTAAACGCTGTTCTTTTATCAGCACAACGTAATTTGAATCTTGACGATCCATCTATTGTTGACTCTGTAGTGAATTCAATCGTCAGTAATTTAAAATATTACAAGGATTCCGACAAAAAGTCAAATAGTTTGCAAAGTCCTAATTCTCAATCTCAGAAAGAACTTGCAAATTTAAAGAAAATGAAAAAGGTTGCTTTGAGACCTCTCCCATAAATTAAATAAACTTGAATTAATTATTTATGCAATTCTTGACGTGAAATTGAATGTTAATCTAGGATCGATGCATCATGCAATGTTGCATTCCTTGTTTGAGAGCCTTTAACTAATTAACTTCTCTTACTGGAATATTTATTTCATTTATAATTAATCGTCCATTTACTGACAAAGGCATCAGGCATCTCATAGCAACAACATTGGGCACAGTTTTATCATGAATCACAAGGTTAAAAACTCATTAACACACTTGGCCTCGACATCGGAATTCTCTGCAAAAGATAATTCACAACATTCTAATGCAATCGACGAAAAATCACAAAAGCCAAGAAATGACAAGCATGATGAAATTATTCAAAAAGTCTTCTTTAGTGAAAGATGTGTTTATTCTAAATTCAAAGATAGACATAAAAAACCAGATTTTGGCATCTACAAGTTGCCGTCAAAACAAGTTCAATCTCAAGTGGCAAAGTGCGTGATGGCTGTTCAAAAAGCACGTGAGATTGAAGATCAAATTATTAAAGATTTAATAAATAAAAAGAAAGAACTTGCAGAAAGAAATAAAACTATTAGAAAGATTGCCCCGAAAGAATGTCATTCCAGACTACATTACTTTCGCAATGTTATGAATGAAGCACTTGTAATAGTATTTAGGCTTTAACACAGGTTAAAGAAAGCTCAATGATTATTCATGGTCAACCAACTGCTTTAAGAGCACTGAGGTTTGAAAAAATAGTATCGGAAATGCCGTTTAGAAGAGAAATCAAATTATCAGATGCATTGAAAAAACTCCCAAAACTTTCATTGAAAGAAAACAACAGACTTGAAAAGCTATTAGAATAAGCCCGGTAAAATACAAAATAAAATATATCTTTATTATTTGTATATGCTGGTTGAATGTAGTTTGGATGGACTGGAGCTCTTTCTCGTTTGTTTCAATTGTCGCAATCCACATCTATTACATAGCGTTCTGGCGGCTATATAACTATTAAAATATAGACTTACTGTTAGCACATCTTCGCCATTGCGGGGTAGAAGTTGTAAAGCATATCTCGCAAACTCTTTTTTCTGAATCTTTCTAGTATTAATCAATAAAAATCACTGTTACTCCGGGTTTGTTTGGAAATTTTATCGATAAACTATCAGTAGGAACGGATTCGTTAACGTTTGGATTTAGTGGTCTTTTCACTGTTTCAGCATATTTTTTGTTATCCTTTGGCAAGGAAACTGTGCTACGTCCGGTTCTGGAAAACTCATTCAAACTTTTTTGTGTCACTTCTGGATCGTTGTGTAAAGAAAGAAGCGATATAGCTGCTATATTTGTGAACTGTGACATGTTTTTCCCCGTGTTGTTGCTCAAAAGTGGTGATGAAAACGTTTGTTTTTCCTTGTACTGTAAAGATGAAGGTGCAGGCTCTCGTTGTTTTATTTCTGCTAATACTTGATAGATGGAGGGTAATGGTTGTTCTTTTGAATTCGAAGCGTTGACAGGCGGGAGAAAGAAAGACGTATTTTGTTCGTATCTGGAGTTCATCATCATTCGTTGGTCCAGACCTCGGTGGCTCGGTTGTCAAGAACTTTTGAATTTTTAAGGCTCTATATGATGAATATCAATAATCAAAAATTTAGTTTGAAAGATCTATGGGATCTAATTATTAATTAATCATAGATCTAAATATAAGCCCCACCTCATGAGACACCCTTGTTTAATCGATTAACGTCATGTAAATTGTGCTAATCTGTTATGTTATTACATATTTTAATATAGATGTTTTACGAGATCTTTGATCTTGTTTATTTTTAGTAGTTACTATTAATGTATTAATGCTATTTTCATGTTTGACATGGACAAGCCACTTGGGTAGTTATAGTAATTGCCATATCCAGAAAAGTGGTATTAAGATTAGATTTAATCTTTAATCTTCAATATTTAGTTTTATTGAAATTACTATTTCTTCCTTGATTGTGAGATTTTTTGTTGAACCATAATTGCACTGGGGTGACTTATGAACTACTTATGCGACTTTCTATTACTTGGTGGTTCTGGCTACAATAAATAGTTTCTACACAAGAATTCTTAAAAAATATTCAATTAGAGATGATTCTATGGAATGAATGTCACTTTTTCTCATTTTATCGGAAGACGGAAGTTCAAAGGGTCATTCCTGCAATGTCATTGTTAATACCGAGTTCTATCCCTCAAAACTTTGGCAGAGTATAAATAAATATAATAATATATTTTATTTAAAGATATTTTTTCACGTTTTCACATTTTGCAGTCAAGACTTTAAATGCATCTTCAACAATTCGTCTAGCGGACAATCGTCCATCGCTTTCAACCAAGACTAATCATAAGTGGAATAAAATTTTACATATGAAATGATCTCTCTTTCTCGCAAGAACTACTTTGTCTTCAAATTCTTTATGACGAAGACATTCTCTACTCATTGAGTCATTTCTAGGATTCGCAACCACAGCTTTTTTCACACCGTTTACAACTACTACTTCTATAACACCAGGTGAGAAGCAATTGGAAAATTTGACTGCTTCTTCTCCTAAAACATCTTCCTTCATGATTATATTGGGCATAAGACGGTAACTTGCAGTGCAAACGGGTGACCATTTTGCATGAATTTGACCTATGCCTTTTTCACAAAAGGCTTGTAATTCTATTTCTTGATTTTCGGCCAATTTGGTTATGACAATATCTTTTATTGCAGGTTCAGGTGCACAGTCTTTGAATCTCTCTTCTTGTCCACCTTGAGGTGACCAAACCAAATGTCCAGACAAAACTTTCACTTTTATATTTTTTATCTTACCATGTTCATTTATTAATTTTGACGTATCATTAGGATCCCTTTCGCACTTAACATTCAAGGTGAATACCAAGGTATTATAATCAGTTGCATCTTCATTAGCTAAAACATATCAAAAATATATAATTACGTCCTCTTTCAGAAAACAACGAGGGGTCCGCCTTGATAGGAACCAAGCCCAATCTATGAGCCAACATCTCTTCGTGCATTAAGCCAGTGTTATCCGCAAAGAAAACTTTCTCAATGGCCATTGTGGGGATCTTTTTAAGCTAACGATTTTTCTTTACTTCGTCTATTATTATTCTTCGTAAAGCATTGGCAAATGAAGCATCAACGCCGATGAGATCAAACTCTAAACGATTTTCTTCTTCGGATATTATTTTAATTTGAGCTTTCTTAATTCAGAGTTCATATTTCTATTACTTCTTTTAGAGTTTGAAGATCGCAAATATCATCTCTTTTGTGAAAGACTCCTGGTTCGTCCATAGAAAAAGTCTTTTCAATATTGCACTATATTATTACCGAGTGCACCCTTTCCGCTTCTAAAACAACATTTTCCTTTAAAAATCTCAGAGAATCACTAGCCATATTTTTTCCGTCCAAGCCACGCAAATGTTTGGTTCACTTCGACTGTTGATTTTTGCGCTAGGCCAACTTTTATCTCTTTGCTTGACTACTACAAATCTATTGAATGAATACTTTGATGCAGGACTCGTAAAACCCGCCTTTCAAGCAACAATTTGCTATTTTCTAATCTTCTTAGCGTATTTTCCATTCAATTATAGAAACATTAAAAAAGTTGTCACGGGAAAAATATTGGCATTAATAATTCTGAATGCGATTATTGATTTGGAAGCAAACTTTCTTATTGTAACATCATTTGAATATGCCAGCGTGACTAGCATCGTTCTAGCCAACAGCATGACTGTGCCATTTGCAATGATAATGAGTGTTATATTTTTCAAGACTAAATATCGAAAACAACATTTTATAGGCGTAATCTTTTGTTTGTTAGGTTTGATTTTCCTCATAGTTCAAACCAATCAACCAGCAAATGACTTACAAAGTAAAAATTATCTATTAATATAATAGGTTCCTCTTATATGAAAGGTATGCTTTTAGCTGTTGGCGGTGCCTTTTTGTATGCCTTAGCCAACACAGTTCAAGAGTACCTTTTAAATTATGTGGGCTCGTACGAATATTTGGGGCTCCTTAGCGCTTTTGGATTAATTTTTGGAATCTCGCAGAGGTAAGTTTTTCATTTCACGTCGAGTAGTTTTGCTTTGGAGTATCATAAAATAACGCAAATGGATTCTTCAAATGCTACTTTTCTTGCTTTTTATGCTTTAGCTATATTCGTTTTTTACTCTTTAGTTCCTTTTGTAATACTACATACATCAGCGACCGCTTTAAACTTGTCTTTGTTGACAACATACATTTACACCCTCATAGGCTACATGATCTTGTTTAACCAAAAAGTATCTTCAAATTTATTTTTAAATTAGCTGGAGTATTGGTATTTTGGATCCTTTTCCTTGGTTTTGGCTGGCCTTGCTTTATTTTATTTAACGCCGGAACAGACCTTTGATATCAAAGGGGAAAGCAAGGTTTAAATTAAACTATAGAATCATTCATTTAAAATAAATGCTATATTTAGAATTATGCTATAAATATACAAAGTGAGGTAATTCAATGATTGTCATCCATGCAGCATAGTTAACCCCTTGAAAACTGATGTTATAAATTAATTAACACGCTGTCGCTTATAAGGGTTTTAATTTTAAATTATGATGAGTGGCGTTGATTTAAGAAATAAGCAATTGTTTCCTATTTTAAACCCTTCACCTTCACTCAGCCACAAAAATAAAAAATCCGCCAAGTGAACACTGCGCCACTAAAACAGCCATGAATCAAAACTCGGAAGCTGTTGAAAAGTCAAAAGAATCCAAAAAGATTAACGGAAAAAGCCGTATCTTCTCAAGAGAGTTTTGGGAAGTAGACTTGTTAATCTATCCCAAGATTCTATTCTTTGTTTTACTTGTCGCAGTTAATACTTGCTATGTAATAATACTTTATATTCTTAAATAGACTTTTCGTACAAGATTTTTTAGAGATGTGTTCGGTATCCCAGCTCAACAATACGGTATCATCGCTGCAGTACTGTCATTTGTGGCGTTTGCGTCAGCCCCGTTGTGGACGTACATTGCAGACCGATTCAGATGTCCCAAAACAACTTTGCTAATTACGACCCTTTGCCAGGGTGCTGCCTTCTTTCTTTTTAAATGTATTTCTAGGGCCACCGAAGAGACTTTGCCCCAAACAATCGCCGCAGTCATTGCAGTTGGCTCAGTCATTAATTGTTTCAATGGTGCTGTTTATCCATTGATGGATCGTATTATAGTCGCTATGCTTAACTCATCAAAGTGTGAAGGGAATGCAAAAGAACTTTACGGACGTCAAAGACTTTGGGGAACTCTTGGAAATACTGTCATCGTTCAATTTATGGGTTACTTAATCGACAAATATTCATATGATTCCATCTTTCCAGCTGTAGGTATTTCCTTTACATTGTTCACTGTCATTGGATTTTTTCTTATTCCTTCTGACAGGCCGAAGAATGGAGTTAGCATCTATTCAATTGGCGAGAAAAAAGATCCGGAAATCGCGAAATCTGCTAAGTTAGAAAAGAAGAATGAGAAAAGGCCATCGAATTTTGAATCTATTGGAAAACTTTTGAGCAATCCAAAATTCGGATTTTTTCTTCTTATTGTGTTATTTAATGGTGTTTCCAGAGCTATTGGTTCTCATTTTATGGCCAATTATATTGAAGATGATTTGGATGGCCTCAGTGGTGACAAGACTTTTGTTAGTTTAGCTTCTAACTGTGGTCAAGCTATTGAGCTTATTTTCTTCTTTGTTTCTCGTTACCTGGTCGCGCGATTTGGAGTATTTAAGCTTATGGTAGCTGCTCAAGTCTCAATGATTATTCGTATGGGAATTCACGTTGCTCTTCCTGTAGGAACAGGTAAGTCAATTTTGTTACATTTATAAAAGGCATTCAAACATATGTGTATATTGCATGTTTGGCAGAAGCATTTAAAGGTATCAGTTTCGGCTGTATGACAGCCAGTGGAGTTATGGTTGCTGTAAAAGAAGCGCCAATAGAACTTCAAGCCACCGCCCAAGGATTATTTTCTGGAATTTATGTTGGATTAGCACCCTCTTTGGCCGGTCTTTTAGGGTTTTGGTTACTTAAAACCGACGTCCCATTGTTGCCTGGAGAGACTAAAGACGATTTGTCATTTAAAACTCGCAGAGCTAAAGAACTTGCGTCTATTACAGGCTTCTTTAACCGTCATCAGGGATTATTTAAGATATCATGGATTTTGGCCATGATTGCTTTTATACTTTTAATATTCAAGAGCCAGTACATTGACAAAAAAGCTAAAGCTAAAGCTCTTCAAAAAATTGAACTTGAAGAAATTAAGAAAACGGATGAAAATCTTGAAAGCCCTGTTGATGCAACTGCTGATAGTCAATCTGCTCTAACTGCCGATATTTCTGAAAAGAGTCAATAAAGCATATAAATTGTAACCTTTTTATTTATTTAAAACTCTGGAATTTGTGAATAATCGTATCCTGGTACTTTCATGTATGCGTAGTAGGCTATCCTGACGTGATAAAAACCAGGAATGAACATTAGGCTACCTAGAATGATCATTGGAATAGATCTATCATTCACATTCTATTAATAATTTAGTCAATTTATACTGTTTCGGGTATGATATTAGTTAACAAAAGTATTCCGAATGCTAGAAAAAAGGAACCGAGTAGGAATAATATTGAGGCATATGCTATGGCTTTTTTAGGAATAGGGCGAGGACTTTGGATAAATTGGGAAGGGTGGAAATCATTGTGAAGTTCAAAATCGGTGCTATTTCTTTCTCTGGACATTTAACAAAATTTTCCAATTAAAATACTGTAATTAAACTAATTTATTCTGAGTTTATGAATTAAATTGAGGATCATTTTCATTCCAATTCCATTTCGGAAATGCTCGATTTAGAATATTTCTTACTTTCGGTTTCTTTTACCGAGTCAAAGGCTAAATTAAATTCTTTTTGAAACTTTTTGATGTTATTCATTTCAATGGAATGCTTTTGCACTTTGAGACCAACTTGAATTTCAAACATTTTAGCCAATTTATCAAACGCGCTGTGTTCTTTAGGCGACACAAAAACAATCGACTCTCCGACTTTATCTAAGCGAGCAGTTCTACCAGTTCTATGCAAATAAACCTGAAAAAAACATTAAGAATTTAATTTACGTCAATATTTCTTGGGACGTGGAAATGAACCACAACATCCACGTTTGCAATATCCAAACCTCTTGCAGCAACATCAGAACAAATTAAGATTGCATCTTCGTTCTTTTCAAATCTATTCCTAGTTTAAAGATGTTTTACTTTTCAAGCGCTGACAATCTGTCTTTTTGCTTTTGTTTTGCATGAAGAGAATAAATCTTTCTGCTTTTAAATAATTTCTTTAATACTAAAATGTATTTTTCAATCAATTTGATGCTGTTGAAAAATACAATTATTCTTCCAGTCTTTTCATGTAAATATTTGTATAGAAAGCAACCTTTTCTTTCTTCTAGACATTCTACTTTAAAGACACTCAGTCTGTCTTTAATTGTTGCGGCCTTTGATCCAATTTGTTTAAATTTCAGTTTTCCATCTTGAACGAATTTTCCAAAACAAGAATCTGAATCGAAATCTGCCAACTGAATGGTGGCAGAAAATAGCCAAAATCGAAGCTTTTTATTTTTATTTAAAACAACTTCTAATAAATATTTTAAAATCTTTTCAAACTCTTCGTTAATCTTTTTGGTCTTGTAAAACAAACGATCAGCTTCATCGACAACTAGAATTTGAACTTTTATTAAAAATTCTTTTAATTCTTCAGATTCACAAAGTAAATCCCAAAAACGGCCAGGGGTGGCAATCACAACTTTTGTTTCATCAAGGTGACTTAATAGTCTACGCTGTTTTTCCAATGATATTCCACCAATGAGTAACGTAGCCTTTTTTATAATCAAAATAAGTATTTACTTTGGTGAATATTGAAACAACTTGGCTAATTTGTGTAGCCAACTCTCTTGTAGGTGCAATTATCAGCCCAGTTTGATTTGTGGAAAGCAGATTTATAAGCGGGAGGACAAATGCAAGAGTTTTACCTGAACCCTATTTAATGAATAATTTATATTCTTATTACAGTTTCGGATCCTACGAGAATATTTGCGTATGGATTGTTTGATAAATAAGAAAGAACTGTTTGTTGAATCATGGTTGGTTCAATATATCCACCTTTGATAAGTTGTTTAGTTAGCTTTTCATTCAAATCATATCCTTGCCATGATGAATTGGTAATGTCAATCTCATCATTTGATTCGATAATCTTATTTTCTTCCAACTCATCTGCGTCTTTCTCTTTAATTATTTCATTTTCTTCTTGGTCTTCGCTTTCTACATGTAATGGAGCTTCTATTTCAGTAGTCTCAGTAACACTCCACGCAGCTTTAGACTTTTTCTTTTTCGCTTTAATATTTTTCTTTTGTTTATATAGTGATAAAATTTACCATTTCAAAGCCTATAGTCTTGAGGCCACCAGCCTGATCTAGCTTTACAACATCTACTCCATCTATCTCTTCGAGCATGTAAAATCCATCAAGATCCATATTCATATGATCAATCTCGTCCAACTCTACCTTCTTCCATTGTAGCTCTTTTTCTTTAACAAATTTTGACATCCAAGCCACATTTGGAATGTCACGAATCTACTTTTATATTCCAAATGTTATAGGTACTAGCAACAAAGGTCTATAATCAGGATATGTTCGTATCGTTTTGTCAATTTTATCATTTTATTACATGCAGATAAATTATCACGGATATGCAATTGTAGTATACTTGCTCTCATCTATTTTGGACGCATTTGATGGTTTGGCGGCGAGATATTTCAATCAATGCTCTGAATTAGGTGCTGTTTTGGATATGGTTACAGATAGGTGATTGTATTTTACAAATTGAACTAGATCTACGACTGCAGGATTGATTTGCTACTTGTGTATATTATATCCAAACTTTTGTATGATATTCCAATTTTTACTTGGCCTTGACTTAAGCTCTCATTACATTCAAATGTTTAGGTATCAAATTGTTTCAAAGTAAATGTAGTTCTCTAAGACAGGGAGAATCCAGCCATAAGAATGTTAAAGATAAGGGATGGTCGATTCTCAAGTTATATTACACTAATAGAACAGCATTATTTCTTGTATGCGCATTCGCAGAATTATTTTATGTCTTTTTGTATATCATTAAATTAGAACAATTTGAATTCATGAAAAGTTTTACAACTAATGCTCTTTATGTTGTATTTCCTGTGTGGTTGTTGAAGCAAGTTATTAACGTTATACAGTTGAAAAGAGGATGTCAAATTCTAGTCTCCATTCAGGAAGCTCAAAAGAAAAATTAATTTATGTTCAAATAACTATAAACATCATTTAAAAGTTTATATCAACGAAAGTGGGTATTTTCTATTCAATGGATGGAACTTTTCTGCACGGATGTAAATTTCAGCCGACTCCTTTTTTGATGCCGGCGGTTTAACAATTTTAACCTTTTTGAAAATTTCTTCCAATTTGCTTTTAACGACTATTTTAGGTTAAGAGACTTGTTACATCGCTCATGGCCAGACAAAAACAATTTCACGAGGAGAGTGCCATTTTCTTTCAACATGCCATGTGCTATTTTCAGTGCCTCATTTACAATATTTAGACTGGCTTGATGATCTGCACTCTTTATGCCTATCAGATTTGGACACATATCGCTGTCAATAATACCATTAATGATTACCTCAGAACAACGTCAAAGTATTCCTTTTCAATTAATTGCTCCCTAATTGATTTTTGAATACTGGGTAGAGTTGCATCTCCTACAATGAACCTTGTTAATGTTAAGGGAGGAACGTCTTTTTTAAAAAATCAATTCCAATTACAAACTCTATCTACTCCGACTACAATTCCTTTAGGTCCAACCAATTCTTCGGCAACTTGACACCATGATCCCGGTGCACATCCTAAATCCAACTACATCATTCAAAACACTAAACAATTTACAACTGCATCTCCTGGATTAATTAAGGGACTCATTTCATGCATTTCCGAAAGCTTAAAAGCACTTCTGGCCCTGAATTGCTTTTTGAGTCGTCTTTGAGTGTAAGTATCATTGCGTCTCTCCACGATATATGGACTTGATTGTTTTATTTGATGAACATTACGTAGCACTATAATTATATACAAATATGTTTGATTTCAATATATTAGTGTGTAATTGAGGAAACCGAATTGGTAATCGCATAAGGAAATTTGAGAAACGCTTAAAAGCTGAATTGAACTTCAAAATAAATTCAATGAATGTTGGATAAAGTTCGCAAGTTAAAATTGAGTTTATTCATTCATAATGATGGGAAGTATGCTATTCATAATTTCAAAACCGGAAAATCTGCCTAATGCCCCTTTAGATGAACATATTTCATTAAAACGCTGAACATCATCAGCCAATGTTTTGTCATCCTTTAAAATATTTCGCAATTTGCAGAGAACAAATGGCACAGGCTCGCAACTATGATCACCATATTCAACAGGTGTAGAATGATCTCCAGTAACTATAATCCAAAGCTAATAACCTTAAAATTTCACTAATTACATTCTCAAGACATTCTACTGCCTTGGCCTGATCAATTATTCTTGAAATCATTTGGTCGACCTTTTCAATCCATGAAATTTTTAAATCTATGTTTCTATCATGCCCAGCGTCATCGACACTTTTAATATGTAGGAAACCAAAATCGTAACTTTCTTATCACCATTATTTTCGTTACTTACCAGAAATGATTTGAATTGCAGCGTTTGCCTTGGCAATTAGATTTGTTTTATAGTCACCAGTTGCACCTTGCACATTAATAACATCTAAAGAAGAAAAGAAGATGTGTAATACCTAGACCAATGCATTTCCCTAGCCCGGCTATAATGCAAGTTGGCGCAATCATGAAACCCTTTAGTGAAGTTTTTGAAATAAAGGATGGAATCTGATAGATTGAAGAAGAATTTTATTATTACCTCCAGTAAACCACCTGCACCTCGCAAGAGTACCACATTCGTTTGCGTCATCCCTTTTAGATTTCTTCGTTCGTTTTCTGGGTGTTGTTTTAATAATTCTCTTAATTCATCAGAAACTTTATTAACGATCTATTAAATCAAAAAGATTCGACTACCTGACTGGTTCTGACTGCAACCTCGTCATCATGGCTCAATGGTTCAGACTTCAACAGTAATCGACTATAACACGAATCTTTATAATTTACTTGTCTTTTAATGGATCAGTTCCAGTGATTTGATCAGACAATGCAAACTCCCCTCTTATCCGAATACCGCATCGGTGTTCAGTTGCGTATTTGCAATTAATCTGTATCTTTTCTCCGTTCAAATCAATTATTCAGTTGTTATTACAAATATATTATGTACTTGTTATCAATATCTTTGCAGAAAACGGGACCAGAATGTTCAAAATTTCTATCGGCTCTCCTGCTAATCACTATATTGGACGAATCATCAATAATAGCAAAATTGCTCTTTTAAATTCTATTAAGATGAAATACTTTGAATGCTATGTCTCCGGGTTGTAAATCTAGCCCAGCCCCCATAGCCTCAAATGCACCTCTGCCTCTGTAGACTTGTCTTGAATCATAGCCGAAAAGACTTAAATGGGCTGTATCTGATCCGCAGGCCAAACCTACATCGACAGGATCTATCATTCCATTTAGCCCATATTCTATTACAAATCAATAAATGATGTACTTGACAAAAGGTCCAAGTGAGATGTGGAAGCCAATTGAAGTGGTGTTTGAAAATCTTTAGACTTTATTCCAACATCACCCAATCCATCGATTAAAATAAAAAGAATTTTTGGTTTTGGCATTCGTAAATTTCATTTTTCACACTATAAAAACTGAAAAACAATCGCACAACCCCTGTCATAAAAACAACTGTAAGTATTTGAACATTTTTCCTTTACTTTTTTTATGATGATTAACTTCAGACCTGTTCTGACGCGTGATGGACAGCTATGTTGCCTTCCTTCTGACATTTTTGCTATTTTAACATTTTACTTGAACATTTCTAACCGTAGACGTATTTTGGCTTTCACAAACTTAAATAAAACACCCCTTTGAAAAAATATATTTATTTATTTGTTTTTTGCTGCCTCAAGTTGAATTTCAAGTTGACGAATTGTCACGTCTTTTTGTGCTATTTGATTTTTGAGTTCCTCAATCTCCTTGCGTTGCTGATGGAACGCTTCTCTGACTTCTTTGTCCGACATAATCTTCATGGCTTCCAACTCGATTGACGGAGACTTTGTGACAGTTTGAGAAACGAACTCTTTCTTTTCAGAGGGAACAAATCTATAAAAGCCACAACATAAATTTACCCTTTCTCTAATGAAATGAGAATAGGTTTGGCATCTTTCCCATCAAAAAATTCGTCAGCTGTGAGAGGAGCTTTGTCACCAATTGTGTCTGGAAAAAGATCTGCTTGAAAAGAATCAGACTATATCAAAGTAAACCAAAAAAGTTACTTTTCTAGGAACTTTAAAGGAAATAGGTTCAATCATATTGGTGTTCACTTTGAACGCCCTGCAAACTTCGATCTCGTTGACATTAACGCCTCTTTTCGGCAGAAAGCCGAGGCCTCTTTGAGGCTCTGAGCTTTTATATTCGCTTACGTAGTAAATAAATGGATCATCATTAACAACTTCAAAATATCTTATATTGCCATCGCCCTTGTAAATTCATATGGGAGCAATTACTTTCCCCGCCAAAAATAGTAAATTTGTATCATTGTCATAAAATGGCATTATTACTCCGGAAGAGGTGTCAAGATTTTCAAGCTTCAAAGGATTTGTCAAATTGTTATAGTCCCAAATTGCCAATTGCCTATCTGAAGTCTTTGAAAAGCCGGTGGTGGCAATTCTATCACTGTCTCCTAACCAGACACATCTTGAACCTTTAACACCTGGGTGGGCTTCCACTTCTTGGACCATCTTGGCAGATCTAACATCAAAGATCCTGAGCTTCTTATCCTTTGACGTGGTTGCGAGCAAACTTCCCGTCCAGTTCCAAGACATGCTCTGAACAAATTCTAAATGCCCCACCAACTCCACCTTTTGCTGCCCTTTTTCGATATCCCATAATTTAACTACTTTCAATAAAGATCTTCAATTACCTGTAAGGTCAAAAGAAGACGATGCTAACACATTTTCTGCAGTCGGATGAAACAATACATTATTCACCTTTCGGCCATGACCTGAAAGTGTTAAGGCAGGTGTTGAGCAATTCTCAGTAAGTCCACCTAAATTAGTTGCAATCATGTTTTCAACCTTCAGGAATATTCCAAACCATAACAGTGCAGTCTTCCGAACATGAAGCTATTACATATTCATTGAAAGGATTAAAGTCGGTATCTAGTACTGTATTGGTGTGACCAACGTAGAGTGGTACATCAACGGGAAGGCGACCTGGCTTTTCTAAAGGCCAAACACAAAATGCGCCGCCTTTTATAAAAGGAAATGTGATTTACCTCCTGCTATCTCCCAGTTTACAGACATGAAACGAGTGTTCACTTTGACAATGTTAGAGTCTATTGCTGTTCGGGATACTCTTACATCATCATAGCATGCTTCTCTTTTATTTGCCGTTCCAAATACATGACGAAACTTTGAAGCTCTAACAAATCGACTCATTATAAAGACGTGGCTCAGTAATTGGTGAATTAAATATACTAATGAAAAATTTTAGATCATCTGTATATAATGAGATATGATTATTGTAATTAATCTTAAAACATTGTAATAAAGATGGTTTCAAACTTTCTGGTTTAAAAAACTTTCAAATCAATAGTTCACATTTTTGTTCTGGGCTTAGAATTCACAATCATTATATTGAGAATCCAAAATGTAGAAGCAGGGTTAAATGTGTTTTTACTTGTGAGTCTCGGTGCAATAAAGGGAATAAAACAATATTCAAAGTTTAGACGAATAGCCAAAGAATATAGATACTAAGTCATCAGCAGAAGTATACAAAGAGTCGAATGAGAAATTGTACTTAAAGATAATTAAGAAGGCTTTATTGATCTATAACAATTTCGGTTTTAATTGGCTGGTTAATTAACCGGGGTCGTATAATGAAGTTTGGAGAGCAGATTAAAAGCAAAAGATATCCCGAATGGCGTTTTCATTATATGGACTATGACTATCTAAAGTCGATTTTGAAAGAAAGAACTGCTAAGAGTGCATATTTTAGTGATGGTGACGAAGCTGCCTTTGTTCAGGCACTGGAGAAAGAGTTGGAAAAAGTAAATTCTTTGTATAGTTTGACATTAGGTCTTTGACTTTCGTGATGTCAAAGGAGGAGAATTGACAAGGCATGTTCAAGACGTGGAGAAACGTGTACACGCACATTTAGGTGATAATGATGTCATTAATGAGCTTCAGAAAGAAATTGAGAGGATAACGTTAGAATTGATGGAATTGGCAAACTTTACAAGACTGAACTACACTGGTTTTATAAAGATATTGAAAAAACATGACAAATATACAGCTTACATGCTTAAACCAATGTTTATGGTTAGATTAAATTCAAGGCCTTTGTATTTAGAGAATTTAGACAATCTGATCTTAAGATTATCTAAACTCTACGATGTGATTAGGAATGGTACTTCTTTGTTGTTGATTTTATAGGTGGGCAAAGAGAGGATGTATCGAATGATGCTGCAGGATCTGCTCAAAACTTTGTAAGAAAGGTAATTTAATGTAAGAGGTAAAATGAGACAACAAAGTATTGGGTTCATCCTGACAATGTGACGGAACTAAAATTCTATATTATGAAGCATCTACCAATCCTTGTGTTTGACAAGAAGAAAACCACTCCAGATCCAGCAATTTCATCCGTTTATTATGATAACGATGACATGGAACTTTACACTGGACGTTTGGAAAAGACTGAAGGTGCAATCGCTTTAAGATTACGCTGGTATGGAAGCGATGAACCACAAGAAGTGTTTGTAGAAAGAAAAACTCATAGAGAAGATTGGACGGGTGAAACAAGCGTCAAGTCGAGGTTTGTGTTAAAAGAAAAACATGTCAATGATTTTTTGAGCGGCGCTTACACATTAGACAAAAGTGTTGAAAAAATGAGAGACAAAAAATCTAAAAGTGACGAAGAGTTGGAAGCAATGATGACTCTATCAAGAGAGATTCAAAACGTCGTTCTTGAGAAAAAGTTAAAGCCAGCTGTAAGAACATTCTACAATCGTACTGCATTTCAACTGCCGGGAGACGCAAGGGTAAGAATTTCACTTGATACTGAACTTTCAATGATACGTGAGGACCCTCCAAGAAACCAAGGAAATTGGAGAAGGCCGGATGTGCTTTGTGAATATCCATTCAATAATCTTCCATCTGATGAAATAGTTAGGTTTCCATATGCAATACTGGAAGTTAAACTACAAACTCAAATGGGTCAAGAACCACCGAAATGGGTTCAGGATTTAGTCCAGGGTCATTTAGTAAATTTCATTTTCCAATTTCTTCAAGGTCGAGGAGGTCCCAAAGTTTTCTAAATTTATTCATGGTTGCAGTACATTGCTTGAGCACAAAGTTACTTTATTTCCATTTTGGCTTCCTCAAATGGACGTTGACATTAGAAAGCAGCCGGCTCAAATGGTTGATGAAACCGCCCGGGAAATAGAGAAAGAAAAAAGAAGACCAATTGAAGAAGCAATCAATAGAGACATATCTGTCACTAAACGACTATCTAAAAATCACAAGGATGTCACTATTGAAATGCCAAAGGAAGATGCTGAAGACGAATCCGATGAAGAAAAACCACTCTTGGGTCTTTCAAGGAAGCATCAAGCCTCGTCAATTTTCTCTATCTTTACCACAAAGAGAAAGCCTGTAAACGATCAGAAGAATGGAAAGAAGATTGCCGTTCCTGTACGTGTCGAACCCAAAGTGTTTTTCGCAAATGAAAGAACATTCCTTTCCTGGGTTCAATTTTCCATCTTTTTGGGTGGGACAGCTTCTGTCTTTTTGTCGCTTCCCAATAATCCAACAGCAACATTCTCCGCCTATTTATTTATTTCAGTAGCTGTCTTGTTTGCTCTTTACGCATTGTTTCTTTATCAATGGAGAGCACATAGAATAAGAACTAGACATCCAGGTCCCTATGATGACCGGGTTGGTCCAGTCATTTTGGTAATTGCCTTCTTAGCCGCAATGATTTCAAGCTTCATATTTCACTTGACTACTACAAAACCTTAATTAATAAATAACTTGTCTTATTAGGTACATCTATTTTTTTATTTAATTGGAATATTTGCAAAATTTTCTCCTTTATGTTCGAGTTAAAAACTCCTTCAGAAAATCCGACTCTTGAACAAATAGAATCATGGAACGAAAAAATTAAAGAACAAACTTATTTTACTGAAGATTTTGATTTTCCACACTACAGATTAAAGTGCTGGCAGGTTAAGAACGAGTAACTCAAAAAAACAAAGTTACAAAAGGTGTATCTTGATTTATGCAGATTTTAATAGAGTGGAAACTGTCTCTTATAACTCTGAATTTCAAGAAAAGTTTTCTTACACTGAAAACGACTCCTTGAAACGGTTCAAAGTGAAGAAGGATGACACTCTAGCAACTATTACGATTGACGAGAATCAAGTGCATTCCATCAAATTTCCCTTTGATTGTGTAATAATAGATATGAATCCTACATTTATGTCAATGAAAAGACACATGCAGCCTATAGATTTGTTGGCAACAACCAACTATTTGTGTGTTGTAATGAAAAAGTAAATTTATTTATACCGCCATAATTTCCAAGTACATTTTTTTAATTATTCTACTTTCCTGGCTGATAAATCTAGTCTCTTCCTTTTCTTCATCCCATGTTTCGTTTTGCATTAATGGGTCGACTACAGTAACTATATTTTTACCGTATAATTCGGCGGCTTCCAAAAAATCTATTATTTCATGCCAAGTGCTTTCTTTTATTATCATCATTTGTTTTGATAGAGTTAACAACAGGGACATAATGCAACGCTTTGCATACATCCAAGTCTCAGTCCCCAGCTACATGTCGAATTACACTTTCCATTACCTTTCTATTATAGGGTTCCATGGCCTTTATTATTCTTGTTATTCCAAATTCAAAATTCCCTTTTGTGCAGTATAGAGTACCGATAACTAAGTTCACAATACAAAGGTGATATATCCTCTTGTCAGGAGATTGTGACGTGATTTTTTCCTCCTCTTTTTCAATTATCTTCATGATTTCTTCGGCTCTTTCGTTTAATGACGTCATTATGTAAGAAACGCACAAGTTAGCTAGAATTATGGGTGTTATTTCCAAAATCTTTCATTGATAAGAAATAAAATTACATTATCCTTGTGGGCCATAAATATAGGCTCGTAAAATCCAATAGCGTCGGCATATTTTTCTTGCATGTACAAGGTATGACCCACATTTGCTTTCCACGAATCCATTCCGTTGCAATACTCCACAGATGTTTTGAAAATCTTTTCTACTGTCTGGTATTTTCCATTTTGCCATGAGATATAAGCAAAAGCCATAAGATAAGGAACAAACCTTGCTAGTTGATCGTCGTAACTGTACAAAACCTTCGCTTGCTCTTCTGCTGGAGCATCCTGACTCATATTTTGCAATTTCTGTAAAATTTTTCGAAGAATCTCCGAAGATTGACTTACCAAAGTGTCAAGCTTTTTTGCTGCATCTTGAGGAGACACCACTTGAAGTATCCTGGCGTCTATATATTCACGAATGTGCTATTCATCAGCAAAGAAATATCCTACTTGCGGTATCAAACTTTCCAAATGACTATTTTCCGAAAGTACATCAGCAGCTAGATTTTCGTATTGATACTTTATGTAAAGCAAAAGCAAATTTGCAAATGTTGTCAGCGGAGATGGATCTTGATATAAAAGGAAATGTAATTTATCAAACGAAGATTCGGGATTCTCGTCGCAATTTATTATTGCTTGGTTATGAAGAGTGATCGGATCTATATCCATATCTAGCCTGGGAGGAAAGTCATTAAGGGAATCTTTAGCGGCCTTGACTATTTATTTTTAATTTTAAACTCTTTACATTTTTTTAACTTGAATTCAATAGATGCCTTTAAATTGCACGCTTCTATAATTCTACTCTCATGTAGCGATTCACTGTTTTCGATATATCTTAAGTCTTCTTGATTGTTTGTGTCAATATGAACGCCTATTAGATATTCGGGATGATTTTTGACAGTTATTTCAATGATGACGGTAATATACTTTAATGCCAAGTCATATTGCCTTATTTCGTAATAGCATAGAGCTAGATTGTACAGTAAGTCTGTATGATGCTCATTATCATATATTTTAATGATGTCTAAATATTGCCTAATAGCATTTTCATAATCTCCACCCTTGTTTAGCTGTATGTAATATTATACTTTTTGAGCAATGCATGCATTATTAATTAATGAATCTATGTCTCCAGTTGGTAATTTCTCCATTGTTTTCTTGCAAGAAGATATGTCATCGGCCTCGAAGTGTGCTGCAGCAAGTAATTTTAGAGAATCAGTCAATAAGTCCTCTTGTACAATCGAAGATACTATTCTTCTAGTGCCTTCATAGTCGCCTTTCATCAAAATTATCCTATTTTACCAATTTTGTACAGACATTGGGCGAAGTACAATTTGTATTCTTCGTAGTCGGGATAATAGTTTATAAGTGTTTCATAACTATAAATCAAATAGATTTAGATTACCAACCTGCAGCAGAATTAAAGTCTTCTGTTTGATAATAACAAAAAGCAAGCAAAGAATAAAGTGCGCGAGAATTTGAATAGGTAGTAGACTCCGGTGCCAACAAATCGATAACATCATTATACTTGTTATCGCTGATTAATGTATATATAGTTGAAGTAATTTTATGTACTGGAATCTGCCTTAAGTCTGTCACTTTGTAGTTATCTAAATTGGTCATTGTTTGTTTACGTTCAAAATGTCTTCAAATTTAGCCGGATTAAATGTGTATGAGAAGGACCAGGAGTTTATCAACGAATGTTCTGCATACTGTGACCATTTGAATTCTATTCTACAAGGTTCTCCTGAGTTTGCAAAAATAGGGTCGTATTTACCATTAAAACCAGAAACTCTATTAACAAAATTGAGAGATGGAATAGTTTTAGCTCATGTATTAGAATATATCTTTCCTCATACTGTGGCTTTTGAAAGACTTTCATACAAAGTCAATTTAGAGCAATTGAATCAGCCAAAAACAAAAGTCATATTTGAAGTTACAGAAAATTTAAATGTTGTAGTTGAAGCAGCAAAAAAAGCAAAGCTGATTGTTGTAAATTTGGGGGCAAATGATTTGTTAGACATGAATAGCGATCTTGTTCTGGGGCTCTTATGGCAAATAATACGAGCAAATCTTCTGGCTGAAGTTAATCTGGTATCTCATCCTGAATTAATAAGATTAATCCAAAAAGGTGAAACTCTTCAAACCCTTTTGTCCTTGAAATCGGAACAGATATTGCTTCGATGGTTTAACTATCATTTGAAAAAGGCAGGATCCAATAAATCCATTGTAAATTTTAGCAAAGATTTATCTGATGGCGAGGCATATGGAATCTTATTATCGCAGATTGCCCCGAAAATAGTAAACAGAGAAAACATCTTCCAGGTTCTCAAAGAATCAGATCACATAAAAAGAGCAGAAATAGTGCTTAAAGAGGCTGAGAAATTGAACTGTAGATACTTCGTAACTCCAGCAGATATAGTGTCTGGTCATAGTCGATTGAATTTAGGATTTATTGCCACTTTGTTTAACAAAAATATAGGAATAAAGTTACCTGACGAAGATGAATTACTTTTGCTATATGCAGAACTTGACGATTTGAGAAGAAAAGTCAAAGAATATGAAGAGGCGATCCAAATTAACAACGGTAATATTAAAAATGAAATAGAGGTATCCTAATTTCGATAAACAATTTAGAACCGGGACAATACAATAAGATCCTTGAAAGATGAAATCGAGTCCACAAAAAACCATCATCAGGCCCAGCTTGACCTTTTAAATCAAGAAATTGAACAATTCAAATATGAAACAGTGAAAAAATATGAAAAGGAAATTGAGAATTCTGTGATTAAAGAGAAAGCTAAGTACGAGGATGCTTTGAAAAAAGCCTTAGATAAAGAAAAATCATCCAAGAGGTCGCTGGAACAACAGTTGAAGCAGTTGAAGTCCATTTTGTCCCAGTGTAGAAAAGAAGACTCTTTCAAAAAAGGCGACACAATCAATTTCTCGATGCCAAATGATTTGGATAGTTTGTCAAAAGAGGTCATGGAATTAACCAAGAGCGTTGTAACTACAAACGTAGAGTTAACTGCAAATGTAGAACAGCTTTCGAACAAAATAAAGCAAAACGATAGATTAAACCACGTCATGGCATCTAAGATCAGGGAATTTTCTGAAATGTTAATACAAGAAAAAAAGTCAGGCAAGCAGAAATAAAATTTGACTTTTTACAGGATTGTAAGTTGTAAATTTCGAAAACTATCATGACAAACAGCAAGCTACTTGTAGATTCGATCTATGAGTTATTAAAGCTAAATCATGAAAATGCTTCGCCAAACGATAAACTTCGAGAAATTTATATTCGGCTGTTATTTTTACACTCGAAAAACCCGAAATCCTTTGAAATAAGCGAAAGTGAAATTCATGATGCCCCTGATTTTATAAACGATATTAAAAGCCATTCACCGGCTATTATTTCAGAAAAATCATCATCACCCATACTTAATGCGATTCCTGTTGACGATATACCAGAACTTGAGTCCGAGCCCATACCCCATAAAAAGAGTTGTCATTGTTGCGACAAAGTAATAGCTTTCTTCTCAATAGACTCTAGTTTCTTGAAAATATTCATATAGAAGGCCAATTTCAGAGAAAAAGAAAGAAAAACCACAATCTCAAACTCACGACTTCAACGCCCCCAGGGTACTGGGACACTTCATTCTCATTTAATCCTGATAATTAGTGGTTAACTTTCAAAAATATTTTAGTTGTAAAGCTATATCTTATAAATATAAATAAATGTTTCTGTCACATGAAATTTAAGCTTCCTTAACTGATTAATGATTGATCGATCAAAATTCTCGGCTGCAATGAAGATAAGTTGCCAGGTGGCAGGTGATCTTTATTAGTGTATATTACTCAGTTATTATGGAAAATTTATCATGGAGTATATTTAACTAATAAAAGATTCACAAGGTTTAGTGATGTTTCTGCAATGTCTTCAAAATGTCAAGTTAAAGAAGAAACAGTGTTCCATAGGTTTTTCGATTGCGAATCTTTTTCAAAAAGAATTTGGATAACATTTTTCCCAGAAATTCCTAATTCTATTTCATGAACCTTCGTGGAAAACGAATTTGTACTATATTCATAAAGCCTTCAAGAAATTTGTCAGAGAATCAGGTCATTGTCTTGATCTGCTCAGAAAATTTAACTTTTTTTAAAAAATATATCAACATTTTTTATTTATTAATTAAATTTTCAGAATTGATCAAGGCTATGACCTGGTTCTCCACAAATTTCTTTTGAAAGCTTCATGAATATAGTAAAAAATTCGTTTTCCACGAAGGTTCATGAAATCTTCCGTCTCAAGAAGAAACAAGTACAATGCTTAATTAATCAATAAAAACAGTTTGTATATTTAAAAAAAAATTCGGATATTTAACATTGGATGGATTCACATAATACAAATTATAGTATGTTTACATCATTAATTTCTTTCAGTTAGTTTAAAATTAATTTCTAAACTTTTTGCTCAAACAGAAGGAAGAGACAAAATAATGAAAATAGTGCAGTATTTGGCTAAATTGCGTATACTATTTCATGTGAAGCAAGAATCAAAGCTTAAAATTCTTGTTTCCAATTTATCACAAACCAGAAAGATATTGAGGCTAGTGCACTTTGTAGAACCACTAAAAGAATTCAAGCAAATTCTTCAAAAGGACACTGGCTATAAAAATACTGAAGACCGTATTCAACTAGTTAATGCTCTGGTGTCTATTCTGAATGATATTTCTGACGATATTGTATGTTTGGGGAAAATGTCATTGATCAAGGACAAGATCATTCTTAGAAAGGCAGAGCGTTTCTCTGCACTTGCATGGTTCTTATGTATTCATATTGATTTATTTGAAAATATGAAGTCCCTTTCTAGATCATATCAAGACCTCCAAAATTCAGAAGATGAAAGTGTTAAGGGAAAGGAAATAGCGAAGTTAAAAATGCAATTGATTTCATTTACCAAACTTCTTTTTGATTTTGGATTTTGCCTATATGATGTATTTCATATCGAAAGGTTTATGATAGGCCAAGTTTCGTGCGGATTGGGGGCTGGAATACTTAGTACGTACAAACTAATTTTAAAAAGTCTATAATAAATAAATTAAAATCACCGATAACGAATACTTGTATCATATTTATTAAGAGCAAGATGACTCCCCAGCTCTTGTGTTCAGAATTAAAGCTACAATAAGACCGTATAGCCCTAAAACTTCAGCGAAAATCAATATTAATATCATTCCAACAAAAAGTCTTGGCTGTTGGGCACTTCCTCTTACACCAGCATCACCAACAATCTTATTTAAGTGATATCAGAATTTTACTCCTACTGCAAAACCGGCTGCAAGACCAGAGAGTCCAACACTAAGGCCAGCACCAAGATGAATGCACCCACTCTTAAAATTTATTATATCACTTACGCAAAAAGACTATAACCATCCTGGCTCACTGATATTACTATTAAGAAAATGTTACTTGAGTTTGCAATCAGTGCAGACACAACAAGCCCATAAATACCTATAATACCTGCCATAACGACAGGAACCGCAGATTTTAAAATAAGTTCAGGCCTCATGACGCCCATAGCGCTTATTCCAACACCTGATTTGGCGGTGCCATAGGCAGCACCAAAACCTATTACTATCATCGTCATGATTTACTGCAAAAAACCACTGAAATAGCAGCACCGAGACAACCTAAGAATGGAGCATACGCTGGACAAAGTTCTGTTACGGTCACCATTAATACAAACTAACAGGGGTCTGAAACTTGTTTACAAATCCTCTCGGGATAATCCTTATAACAATTTTAATCAAAATTCAAAGGCAGTTAAAAGCAGAGCCTGGAGTACTGCCTGCGTAAAAGTTTTGCTTTTATATTAGTCTCAAATTCAATAGTTATTGATTGTCGAATAAATTATAAAACATGAAAAAATGTATAAAATAGTCAATACAAATATTCAATTAATCATTGTAAATTTTTATATCTGATTGCCTGGTGCTTGGGGATTTCCCTTCAACTCACTGAACAGCCCTTTCATTCGAGAAGTATCTTTTGAACCTTTAGGTTTTGTGACACTTTCCACCTATATTTCTTAAATTACCAAAAATGTACCATTTGATGGACAACATCCCATCTGTGCCCGACCGGATCTTCGTCACGAATTTTAATAAATTCCTCTTCTTCCCTTAAATTAAACTCGTGTTTTCTTATTTTCTTATCATTATGTTCAGCGTAAAATTTTTTCAGGTCTTCTTCTGCTTGTTTTAAAATTAGTTCGTGTCTTTCCTTACTCTTTTGATCGCGCTCGGCAACAATTGAGTCGAATTTAACTTTCCATTCACTAAATAAAGATAATATCTAATTTATACTTAATTTTTTGCGATTCTAAAGTATTTAGACTGTTATTTGAAAAGTCACCTGGTGGGTTCGCAGATTCATTTTGAGTAACATTCATTTTGTCAATTGCAGAGCCTAACTTAACTAAAGACATTTTGATTTAATACGTATTGAACATCATTGGCTAGGCTTTCATGTGGGTTCATACTTATATCCGGCGAATATATTGGCGACGTGAATTCATTGAAAGATTCACCCACTGACTTTAACAACTCTTGTTCTTTAGCCAAAAATTCCGCTGTTGGGTCATTGTCCTGCATTGTTATGTNGGCCCATCTACGGTATACAAAAGAAAGCAATAAATAAATAAATAAATATTTTTCGTTGTTCCTCTGTCAAGTGAGTAAACTATTTTTGCGGGCAGAAAATAAAAGATAAAAAAATATCAAAAAAATATTCTTATCATACATGATCGAATAATCAAAGTATTATGCAAAAATAACAAAACCCGGCACTTATAAATCCTACTATATTAACTTCTATATAACCGGAAATACATTTAGAATTTCAAATAAATACTCCGACCGGCGACCATTGGATTGAATTGAATAAGATAAATAAGAAATTCTGAAAAGTATATCAAATAATGTCCTCCACAAATAGTTCAAAAACTGACGAAAAGAAAGTAAAAAGAGGCTAAAAATCATTTTAGGAACTATCAGATCAAGAGCAAAGAATACTAAAAATGTATGGAAAGGTTCCTAACAGAAAGGATTTATTAAACCATAAATTGAAGGTATTTTTGAACTTAAAGCGTGTTAAGGATAGAAAATATTTTGATTCTGGAGATTACGCAATGTCCAAGGCTGGGAAATCAACAGTGGTAGGATCTTTGCATCCATCACCAGATTCTATTCCACATTCACACCCGACTCAAAATACGTCCTCACCGTCCAAAGAAAGCTCGTTATCAAAAGATAGCACGACAGATAATTCCAAAACAGAACAATAAATTGATTTATTTTATCAATATTATAGACAACGCAATTTCTACTTCAAACAGTTGGAAATATTGTTTAATTCAGCCTCCAATTCATGGATTCCTTCCTGTAGCGTTCTTACGTATTCAGTGTACATAACTTGATTATTTTCATAATTTATATTCTTAAATTAGTATATTTTTTTCCTGTTTACAGATAAGCAGAAAATTGAATCAATGTTGGTCTCAAAATTATCTTTTGCATTTAGAATGTCTTGAATCTTCTCGTTGATCTTAGTTTTCATGTTTTCGTCCGATGCTCAAATAAATCAAAATTTTTGATTACTCGCGGGAATCAGCTTTTGTTGTTTATTGTACAATGGCAGCTTGTACTCAACTTGGGAAAAGGTCAGAGAAAATAGTTCTTCAAAAAGTTCTATATACTCAATATACTACCATAAATAATACTTTACTCTCCGTATTGGTGTACATAAGTGTTAGAGGGTCATCATGAAGCCCTTCCTGCATGATTATGTGTGGCTTATATGTGCGATAAGTTTTGTTTAATGTTATTACAGATTACATTGTTTTATTTTTATGTAGTACCATAAGTATCATGTAAAGCGGTAAATGCAATAAAGTGTACCGAAACAATACTCTAGCATTTTGATCGGATCGAGATTGATGAAATTTGAATGCCCGATATGCCAATAAGATATTAAGAAGATTTCCATCCAACATGAACCAAAAATCATTGATTCCAATTAAAGAAAATGCACATGTTATTGGTATAAGGAGACACGAATATCTTAAGCTTGTCAACGAATTAAGTTTCGGGTTAAGTAAGGACATCATGCAATAACCTGCTTTTGCATACTGTTCCCGTATATTCCAACTCAAAGAATTGAAATGTGGAAATTGCCATGAAAACAACACGGCGCCTAATAATATACAACAAGGATCAAAATAATTAACTTTTGCAATCCACCCTGACATTGGCGGGAGCGCTCCGACAATCGCCCCTACCCAAGTGTTAACTATTGAATATCTCTTTAACGGTGTATATATGAATGAATATAAGATTATGTTTGCTATACCCATAAAGAAAACGATTGGGTTGACAAAATAGTACAGAATTGCTGAACCAACCACTGAGCTACATATGCCAAAAAGGATCGCTTCCAACGGAGAAATTTTAAATTGTGGTAATACTCTGCAAAAAGTTCTAGACATCTGTGAATCATAAGGTATTTCCAGGACCTGATTAAAAGCATTTGCCGCGCCGATACAAAGAGAAGAGCCCACGATGGTAGAGAGCAACAGTCCAAAATCATTAAACATTAAAAACGATGGGGATGGAGCTATTAAATAACCACATAACGACGATGCTGCCACGAGACCGCCCAATTTTAATTTTGACAATTTTGCGTATATTCTTATTCTGTCCATGACACTCATTTTGATAGGCTCCTTCCATTTCAATGATATTTTTTTCTGTTCCTGATGTCTGGACTGAATATCAGACTGCGCGATCGGATGAAGCGAAGTGTGGGCCATTCTCGTATGAAATTTTACATTCATGAAAGCATTGTATCTTATTTTAAATAATAAGCCTTTTCCATTTCTAAAATTTGTGGTCATAAATACAATCATTTCAACCCTTAGCACGAATAAACAAATTTCGCAAATTGACTATTAATTGGCCTTTTGCCAACGAGGAATTTAAAGTTGAAATCTTTTAAGCATCAAATTTTGAATTAATGATACAATTTATTAAAATTGATTTTTTTAAAATTGAAGCCATGTTTTAAGATACTCGCAGTTGACAGGATTTACTGGCCCGTTTTCATGGCAAACATTGTAAACCTTTTATTAAAAGACAATTAAAATTACAGGGCAACCACAACAAGGAATACTAGTGTAATAATTTTGAGAGTCCAGATCAGGCAACGCCCTGTACATGATTTCTTCACCGATTAGCCTTTCTATCCTTCCATCGTAAACTAAACAGTCTAATAAACTCTGCATGTCATCTAATTCTATTTCTGTTGAAGTAATTTTGGCTTCTCTGATAATTTTCAAAACTTGCTCTGCGGTAGGATATCCGGAATAGTTTGGCGAGAATATTCCATCTTTATTTTTTGGAATAGACTATTTAATAAATTAGAAACGGGTACTTTTGACTGAATGAATTTGAAGCATGCATTTAACATTGTGTTGATGAATTCGACGTCTAGTTCGCTTTCTGTAAACCAAATTCCGCCAGTTATATCGCGCGATGGTGTTAAATCGTATAGCATATAAACTTTTTTAACGGAATTCTAATGTATGTTTTTACAGAACGTTACCTTGACCGATTTGACTGCTTTTATAATCTTTTTGCTTTCTAGAGACTTTAAAACTTTTGTGATGACAGTTTGATGTAAATTAGATTTGAATTTTAAATCTTTTGTCCAGATTCCTTTATTGTCTGCTTGTTTTATGAATTGGTAGATAATTCGTTCGTCACCGTCGAGCTTTCCCAAGCTATTTTTTATCCTAAAAATAATTTACAGGTTTGCTTCAACATCTGCGATTGCTTTGTATACGATACCTTTGGAGGACTGTAGAAATTCAACGTATCCTTTGGTGGAAAGAACGTTGATTGAATTGACGATATCTTCTAGAGGCATTTCAATTATACCTTGGATGGCAGCCATATCCATTCCTTCGGAAGTTGAGCAAAGAAGATTATAGATTTGTTGTTCCTGTTTTTCCATTTTATTGTGGCTGGCGTAGGAGGTAGAATGTGAAGAAAGTAGAGTAAATAAACGTCAATTACTTATTGTAATTCATTTCAGAAAATATTTTATTTGTATATATAATACATGTTAAAGACTGCGATTTAATTGTTCTTGTCTTTTCTGTTCTATTTTTCTAGCATTTGCATCGAGAGTCTTTTTTCTTAAACGAAGAGACTTTGGAGTGATTTCAAGCATTTCATCATTTTTCATTAAAGCAAGAAACTGTTCAAGGGGTAATGGAGTTCCTTTGAAGACGTAGGAGAAGCTCTTTGATTGAAAATGAACTTCTTTGCAAGGATTGTAGAGAATGTCGTGTGTTTCATTGTTGTCTGAGAGAATGACTCCTGGATAAATTTGAACGCCAGGATGAACAAAAGTTCTTCCTCTTTCTTCAATGTCTTTCATGCCATAGTCTGTAACAACACCGCTAGAAGTGGAAACACAGACACCATCTCTACTGGACATGATTGTTCCTAGTTAACAATTTGATGGATTGGTACCCTTGTAACTTTGATATTCTAGAAAAGATCTTTCAACAGATCCGTTTCCTTTTGTGTCATTTTTAAATTCACTGAGAAATCCAATCTAGAAAGAAATAGAATAGTTGATTACGAGTGCTCTTGTTGGCATGTGAGATATAATTTGCATTTTATCGTCCAGTTCATTCATTTCAATAATTTCTGCTGATCGTTTAGAAATCTTATCTAGTAAAGAACCCATGTACTCTGCTGGAACAATAAAAATTGCTTCTTCAATTGGCTCTAAAAACTTTCCTGGATTCTTTTCATCTTTTTTCAACATAACTGAAGGAGGACAAACAGCGAATTCCATTCCTTCTCTTCTCATCGTTTCAATCAAAATTCCCATTTGCAATTCTCCTCTGCCTTGAATTTCAATTGAATTCCCTTCAACAATTTCTCCACTTTAAAATCTCTTTAAATTCATCTTACACGTTAATAGCAACGTTAACTTCTGCTTCTTTCATCAATCTTTCTTTTAAAACATCAAATGGAATCGCTCTTCCTTCTTTATTCTTCAATGGTGAATCATTAACAACAAACTTTATTGAAAGCGTTGGAGGGTCAATTGGAATTGCTTTCAATGGTTGATTAACCTCAACGTTACAAATTGTGTTATTTATTGAAGCTAATGGAATCCCCGCCAACGTCACAATGTCGCCAGCAAATGCAGCTGGAATTGAAATCTTTTCCAATCCTCTTTTAAGAAATATTTTAGATATTTTAGATTGACAAATTGACTCTCCATTTTCTTTCAATGCTTTCACAACATCTCCGACTTTAACACTCCCAGATTGAATCCTTCCAGTCTGAAGTCTCCCCAAATGCGTGTCATGCTCCAAATTATTCACCAGAAACGAAAATTTATCATTCAAATCAACAATCGGTGGTTTAATATGCTCTATTATCGTATCATACAATGGATTCATATCTTTTCTTTCATCCTTCTTAATGTCCTTGACTGCCCATCCCTCCTTTGCCGATGCATACAACGTTGGATACATCAATTGATCATCATTTGCATTCAGCTTCATAAACAAATCAAGAATTAAATCATCAACTTCAGAACATCTAGCTGTCTCTCTATCAACCTTGTTTTGAACAACAATCGGTAGCAATCCTTGCAACAATGCTTTATGCAACACAAACCTCGTCTGCGTCATTGGACCTATAACGAAGCAAAAACATATTTACCATCAGTCGCATCAACAACAAGAATGACACCATCAACCAACGATAACACTCTTTCAACTTCACCACCAAAGTCTGCATGTCCAGGCGTATCCACAATATTAATATGATAATCTCCCCTATGAATAGATGTGCATTTCGACAGAATTGTAATGCCCCTCTCCTTTTCCAACTGGTTCGAGTCCATAACTCTACTCTGACTCGATTTTTCTAAACATCCACTTTGCTGCAACAAACAATCAACAAGCGTTGTTTTCCCATGATCAACATGCGCTATAATGGCTACGTTTCTAATCTTATCCACACTATAGTTCAACCCAGATTGACTCGACATGAATCGCATTCTATGGAAAATTGGGTACCATTGCGCCTTGTAGAAACTAGCAATGTTTGGTCTCTTCAATATACAATTTACAAACATCCAATGTCAGGGGTTCTGTATAGGCAATTCTATATTTCATAATCTAATTACAAAATTTACGAAATGGATGTTGAGGTGAATGATTACCTTGGTTTTAAATAGAAAATTAGCAATTCGGATGTCGAGAAATTCATAGACTATTTGATAAATTTAAAGGATTTGGGTCAGGATCTTTTTAAAGTGCTCGGTACAAAGTACTCGTTGAAAGGAAATTGGGAGACGAAACTTTATGTGTTTACAGCTTCAAGTCGTTTATTAACTTTGAATAAATTTAAGAGTCATTTAGGACCATGTAACAAGACACTAGAAGCATTGTTTAATGCAGTAAAGAAGCACAAGGAAGTACTTGAAGAAGAAACAAACAAATTTATAGAATTTAAATATCAAACAAAGTTATTGAATTTTGTGATTTTCTTTTTCTATTTAGAGAAATGTATTGTGGATGTTGAAGAAAGAGAGATGGTTGAATCTTGGTTTTTAAGGTTGCGGCCAATCATGATATTAGTGTGCAATAAATTAAAAGAATATACCGGGATGCATTATCATTTGGATAGTTGCATATCCGTTCTAATGGATAAACACAGTGAAACATCAAGTCCTGTCGTTCTTCATGATATTGAAAAGCTTTTGATGTTGGCGAGTAACAATAATTTGCAAATTTGATTAGTCGAGAATTTTTACAGTTTAGGAGATTGTGAATCTTTAGATGGATATCAATCTGTTTTTGAGAAACAAGAAAGACTTTCCAGTCTTTGCAAATTTGGGAATTTAATAGTAAAAAAGGAAAGACCGAGTGAAGAATTGATTAGACAATCTAGAATGTCAAGCGAGGCACAAAAGTTCATTACAAACAAAATTAATGAGCTCAGTAAACTTGGGGAATGGAATTATGAAAAATCTCAAAATAATTCAATAGAAAATGATATCATAGAATTATCGATTGCAGAAAAGCCTAATCTCTTGATTGAAGCCAAACAAGGTGTTGTTTTTTCAATAATGGATGAGGATGACAGACATTATAATATTATGAAAATAAATAAAGATGTTATAAAGTTTCCGTGTGAACAAAAGAAGAGTGAGCTATCATTGCGCACAATGGAACGGGAAATAAAAGATACTCTGTTTGGTAAATTTCGGAAATGTAAATCTAATGACCAAAATTTGATGGAAATCGATTGTTTTAAAATTATTCAAGATAAACCGAATGCAAATTTTTCTGAGTGGAGTCTTTTGAGTGAATTTCTTGAAGACAACAAGGGATCACAAAATAGTCTAATTAAGGCATATTCATCAATGTATGAAAGATCGGAGAACAAAAATGAAAAGCGAAAAAGTTTGATTGGAATAATTGATAATCTAGAGAATGATAAATTTGAACTAGAGTCTGTTTGTGATTTAGAAGATATGATATCACTCTTTCTAGGGATAGCCTGTCAAACAAAAGATGAAGCGAAAACTATTTTTTGTCAAAGGGAATTATTAAGAATGATCGAATTGTTCCCTAATCAAATTTCGTTTACTGTTGCTTCCAATTACCAGCATTTAATTTCTGTCAATCCAAATTGCAAAATACTTCTAGATAAACTTTTGGGTGTTTTATCTTCAAAAGTTTCATTTCAAGATTTAAAAGTCTTCTTGCAAGCTCTTTCAATCATTAAAACTTTTCCAGGGGAAGTGTGGCTTAAATTACTGAATGAATGCAAAGATTCGATAAATCTTTTAATTTCAAAGAAAAAGAATGAATTTATTATTCTAGTCAAGGCCATAATAATTAAAATAGAGTCGCAGTTGAAAGTTGATTCAAAACTACCTTTTAAAAGTCAAATTGAATGTGGCTTGAGTAACTTAAAACGTGCGACTTCAATTGATGAATTAAATTCTTGTTGGAACGAATTGGAAAAAGTAAAAACAGTCAATTATACAAATTTAGGTTAGAAAACAACTTGAAAGTGAGTTTGGAAAAGTTAATGAAATGAATATCTATCAATCTTGTCCATTTCTTGATAAACTGAATTTTGAAAATTTAGAATTCAATGGAAAAAAGTTTATAAAATTTAAAGAAACTTTTCATATTTTGCCAACAAAGACTAAACCAAAGCGAATTACTATGATTGATGAACATGGCAAAGAAACTTCATTTTTATTAAAGAATTCTGATGATTTGCATCAAGATTTATTTATAATTCATTTCTTTAAAACTTTTAATTCATTTCTTTATAAATTTGATGTTTTTCCATTTGGATCTGATGGTGGCTTGATCGAATGGGTTGAAGACGCAACTTCTTTGTTTTCAATAACGAGAAAGTCAACCATTAAATTTAGTGACCATTATAATTCATGCTTTGAAAAAGTATTAAAGAGTAAAAGGCAAAGTAAAGATCAATGGAAAAGATTGGATGAAAAGTCTAAATGTGAATTTCTTCTTCAAGTTTATAAATTGGCCTCAAAGGAAACAAGATCAGATTTAATAAAGAATTCCATTATAGCGAAAAGCACCAATTTTAATGACCTCTATTCCCGGTTGAATGAATTTACTGTTTCATTGGCTGATTCGTCTGTTTTCTGTTACCTTCTTGGCATTGGTGATAGGCATTTAGATAATATTTTATTGAATAACAAAACATCAAACATTGTTCACGTCGATTTCAATATTGCGTTTGACCAGGGTAGAACATTGAAAATTCCAGAAACAGTTCCATTTAGACTTTCAAAAAATCTGGTTAAATGTCTTGGTGTTCCATCTGTTTATGGGAAATTTAAATCTCGGTATATGAAAACATTTAAAAATACCAAAGAAGAGCATTACTTTATTCAAAGATTTGTATCATTGTACAATGACAGTGTAATGTGGCAGATGAATAGAAATCAAAACGTTCAAGTTGGAATTTATCAATACGTTTGGGCGTATTGTAAATTCTACAACAAGGAAAATAGCAACTTTCAAATCTTTTTGAAGAGTCCCACCGTTTCGAATTTCAGCTTATTGGTTGAGAATGAAAAGGTTGAAATTGAAAACGGTTTGAATGAAGAAATGGAACAAGGGGTGCAAACTGTTGGCAAAGAGAACCAAAAGGCAAAAATGTTGAATACAATTACAAGAAAATTGAAAGAAACTAGGGATGAATTTAGTTTGGTTGGTGAAGCGATGAATGAGAATTTGTTGAGTAAAATGTATCATGGATGGAGCGCATGGGTTTAAATAATTTCGATTTCCAGGTAGAATGGTAAAACAAAATGACAATTAATTGTCGCGTCAAGTCTAGCAATAAATAAATCGCCATTAAACAACTTAATTAATTTTATATTTCAACTTATCTATTTTTTTTCTATTTTATTGCATTTATTTAATGTGAAAATTCATTTCTAAAATTTTCAACCAATGGAGATCTTTTAGTGCAAACTTTGACCGCGTTTTTGGTTGAATTGATTGAAGGCTGAGTCAAGGGAACTGAAGAATGTAATGAAAGCGAATCATGAGGTAGATTGACAATCCAATTTTTAGACTTTAAAAGATTAAAAAGAGATTTCCAGAGACCAGAAGAAGACAGCGTTGAAACTGATCCGATTAGAATGAGTTTCAATTTGGCTCTTGTTACTAGAACATTTAATCTCTGCCATGATTTAAGCAAATCTCCAGTCTATAAATATTGAATAAACATTTTACTTGAGATTGATCGTTGCTTCTAACCAGAGAAGCAATTATGACGTCATTATCTTTACCCTGGTATTTGTCAATTGTGCTTGCCTCGCAATCAAATAATTTACATTGGGATCTAAATGGTGATAAAACAGTGATTCTATTTTTGTCAATGTTTTCATAAACAAGTCTTTTACAAATTAGATTCACTAGAGATGCTTCAAAGTGATTAACGATAGAATCACCTTGCTTTTGTTCCAAATTCAAGCCTATAGTATCTGTATTGAGAAATAGAACATTTGATTGACAAACAAGTTGAATAAAGCAGTTTGAATTACAGAAACAATTTGAATATATTTTTAGTGATTGATTAGCAATTTTTTCATTCCCACATTTTAAATGAAAATTATAAAATAAGTGATTAGAAAGTAAAGAAATGTCAGAATTCATTCTGTATTGAAAAGAAAGACGAGAAATGTTGTTTGGGTGAGCTTCACAAAGTCTTTTAAACAAACTTTTAGAAAGTTCGTTTTTACTGCTTCTTGTCAATGGAGAAAGTTGATAATGATCTCCCACAAGAACAAATTTATTAGAATGCAGCAAAGGCCCAATGCATACAGGCAGCGTAACTTGCGATGCTTCATCTACAATGCAAACATCAAATTTTCTCTTTTTGAATATTGGATGTTGGAAAATTCCTAGACACGTGCAAGCAACAATTTTCTTAGTTGAATAAAATTTGTTAATCTCATCTAATGAATTAAAGTTTGGATCTACATAATCTATTAGACCAGGGTCAATCTTTTCAGAATTTCCAAGTCTTAAAAAGTCTAAATTTAATTGTTTTAATTTTAAAAGAATATTATCAACTGAAGAATGAGTGTATCCAGTTATTAAAACACTCTTTCCTTGATTGATTAGAATCGAAACAAGATGAGCAATCAATGTACTTTTCCCTGTCCCTGGCATACCTAGAAGCATCACATAATCTTCCGCTTGAATTACTCTCTTTATTGCTTCCTTTTGATCTAAATTTAAATCGTCATGCATATTTGTAAAATTTATTGTTTTATTAAGAGAGAAAATGGGTTTCTCTAAATCAGCAATCAATCTTTTCAACTTTTCTTCTTTCATCAATAATTGAACAAGATTATTTCTAACAGATGACCACCCTGAAGATAACTCATCTTTATCAATTCTAAAAGTATTATTTGTATATTTATTTAAATTTCTATCAACAAAACATTCAAACGATTCTTTATCAATCACAGTGGCATATCCAATTGCTATTGAAAACTTTCCACTGACTGAAATAACAATTGGGTCCCCAACGTTAAAAACTGATTCTGTAAATTTCCTAGTTCCCCTAAACTTGCATTTGAATCTGCCAAATCCAGATATCTTTGTTTTATCTTCAATGCAATAATCCATTCGTAAATTAATAAAACACCTAAATCATTCATTTGACACAATTTTACTTTCCACTAGCTTCTCTTTCTTCAACACTCTCAGTCCATACTTCTCTTTTAATAAATTGCAACAACTTTTCTTCTTCATCCATTGCTATTAAATAACTTTGAAAAAATTCAATAGATTTTTGTGTTGCATGACCAATTTTTGTTTGGTAAATTTCAGAAATAGGAAAAGTAGTTTTTTCTAATGCAACGTTAAATGTTAAACAAGAATCTAACTGATAACATTTTTTGCATTGATGTTCATTGTTTATCATTGGTGGAATCTGATTCTTATTCAAGAAAAATGCCAGCTCATTTCTTCCAATAATCATACTTCTCATCTCTCGTTTAACTAGTTTTAAATCACATAAAGAATCAGTTGAAGCGTAATACAGCCAAGTCTTTTTCACATTTATATCGTAATAATCGTTTAATAAATAAGCATAAAGCATTGTTTGCGCATTGTGGGATGGAGAAGTAAACTTGCCAGTTTTCAATTCAAATGGAACAACTTGCCAATCAAATAGTTCAACAGTTGCATCAATCTTTCCTTTGATGCCTAAAACATAACTATTTATTGTTTCTTCTGTTTCTCTTGTTCTCTTATACCCCTGCTGTTGTAATTTACTCAAAAATGAAGGAATGGAAGCGAGTATTGGTTCTGCCTCTTTCATTACTTTCTCTTCGTCATAATCAATCGCATACAGATTCAATAAATTATTTTTTATTATTTCATAAAGCTTTTGTTTAATGATTGCCATGTTGGTTATTTGGCTAGTCATTACAATTTCATAAAGTTCATGCAGAATCACACCCAAAATTAAAGCGCCGCTTTTTTCACTCGATTTTACTTTTTCATTCAAAAATGCTTTTCTTTGACAACTGAAACTATCGGCTATCGTTGTACCTGAAATTATTACATCTGGACACACAATAATCAACAAATCACTTTCATCATCAATCACATAAGTCTCCACAGTCAACAATTTTTCATTCTTTACATTAACAACGTTACATGAATCACCAATCGATATTAATGTTTGGCTCCACTCTCCTCTAAGCTTGACATTAACCTCTACCAATTCTTTCTCATCAACGCATTTCACTATTCTTTCAGGTCGGCACAATGTCGCCCCTTCATATTCAAAAGAATACTGTGAATCCAAAATTTGCAATACATAAAGTCTTCTGTACTTTTGAATAGTTTCATCATTCATTTTCACTTCAACAGATTCCACTTCATCATTCGCTTCTTGCTCTATTTTATCCCAATCAATATCATTCCAACTCTCACTATCAGATTCAACAACAGGTGGAATATTCTCCTTGTCATCCAAAACTACACTCAAATTCACATTCTCATCAACATCATCACTCTTTTCAACATTTTGATTGGTATTTTTTTCAATTTCGGATGCTTCAGCTTCAGGAAACAACATGAACGCCTCGTCATCAATGTCATCCAAATCATCCCCGTTAATCAATGGCGATTTTGGAGCAGCTTCATTTGTCAAAATTTTCTGTAACAAAACAGAAGATCGTTGCTTTTTAAGTTTCTTTTTACAAGGTGATATCCCATTGTGGTCTAAAGGATGCTCAAAATTTCCCTTGGGACTAAACGACTGAGATGCTCGAGAAAAATCTGGTTTAAATTAAAATTTATGGGTTTACGCAAAATTTTAGAGGATAATGGTGATATTCCCCATGAAACTTGGGGTTTGGGTTGATTCGTTTGCTCCTCCCCTTGGCCCATGCGTGGAATTTTCGCAAAATGAAATCTGAATGCAATGATATACAGCTTTTAAATTTCATAAAGTGCAGCAGTGCTATTGTCTTTATTGAAACTGGTAGTTAATTGTTGCAAGAACAGGAACTTAGCAGAATCACATCTAACACGCAAATCATAATTATTTGTCAAATAATTTAAATTTAAATTATCAACTCATTTCTATTCATTTTATGGCATCATTTACACCGCTATTCTAGTTTAGCAAACCCTGGCATAAATGGTACAGTTCTTTAGTGTTCCTTAATTTAAGGCTTCTATTGCAAGCATATCCAACTTGGCTGAACATAAAGATGTCACACACATTGAACGCACTGGTAAGAATATTCTATGTTAAACAACAGGCGCTCACTCTCACATTCGTGGTTTAGGTTTAGACGATGTTCTAGAGCCCAAAAATGTTTCTCAAGGTATGGTAGGTCAACTACAAGCCAGAAAATCTGCTGGAATAATTTTAAAATTAATTCAACAGGGCAAAATAGCTGGTAGAGCTATTTTAATGGTTGGACAACCTGGAACTGGTAAAACAGCTATTGCCAATGGTATTGCACAATCACTGGGTGCTGATGTCCCATTTACAGCTATGGCTGGATCAGAAATATTTTCTCTTGAAATGTCAAAGACTGAAGCATTAACGCAAGCTTTTAGAAAGTCTATCGGTGTGAGAATTAGAGAAGAAACGGAGCTAATTGAAGGTGAAGTCGTTGAAATCCAAGTTGATTCACCTGCTGGAGGCATTGGGGCAAAGACTGGGAAGATTGTTTTGAAGACCACAGAGATGGAAACTGTTTATGATCTTGGACAAAAAATGATTGAATCTTTAACGAAAGAGAAAGTTCAACCTGGTGATGTGATTACTATTGATAAAGCATCTGGAAGAGTTGCTCGATTGGGTAGGTCATTTAGCAGAGCCAAAGATTTTGATGCCATGGGCCCAGACGTAATAAAATCAAATAAAATAAATAAAGGCTAGATTTGTTCAATGCCCTGAAGGTGAACTTCAGAAGCGAAAGGAAACTGTTCACACTGTGACCCTTCATGAAATTGATGTTATTAACAGTCGCACACAAGGATTCCTTGCATTGTTTTCTGGTGACACTGGAGAAATTAAACCTGAAGTTCGTGAACAAATAAATGCCAAAGTTGCTGAATGGAAGGAAGAAGGAAAGGCTGATATTGTTCCAGGGGTTCTTTTCTTGGATGAGGTTCACATGTTGGACATCGAATGCTTTTCTTTTCTAAATAGAGCTTTGGAAGATCAGATGGCGCCAATTGTTATAATGGCAACCAACAGGGGTATTACAAGGATTAGAGGCACAAACTATCAAAGTCCCCACGGAGTCCCAATTGATCTTTTAGATCGCGCTCTGATTATTTCAACTTCTCCTTACACTGAAAAAGAAATTAACCAAATCTTAAAGATCAGATGTGAAGAAGAAGATGTAGAAATGAATGATGAAGCCCTTGAAGCTTTAACAAAAATTGGAATTGAAACTTCACTTCGTTATTCAATTCATTTAATCACCGTAGCTAATCTATCTGCAAAGAAGAGAAAAGTAAGAATTTTTATTTCCAACTGATAGAGCTCTGAAGTTTCAATTGAAGATATTCAAAAAGCTTACAGTTTATTCTTGGATGAACAAAGGTCTGTTCAATATTTGAAAGAGTACCAAGATCAATATATGTACAATGAAATCGCGGTTTAAATAAATAAGTAGTTTAAATAAGTATTTTATTAAGCAGTTTAATAGATATTTTATTAGTTTTATTCTTGTTTAATTCTCTTTTCATTTGGTTCCTCGGATACACCAGTAGATCCAAATCCACCTGCACCTCTGTCAGTTGCATCCAAATCTTCAACTTCCATAATATCAGCCATTTCAATTTTCTCAAGGATGAGTTGTGCGATTCTGTCACCCTTCTTGACTTGAAATTCGACTTCACCAAAGTTGAACAATACAACTCCAACAGCGCCTCTGTAATCAGCATCAATAACTCCAGCACCGACGTCAATAAAATTCTAAATAAACCTAAAGGTTGACACTTACCTTGACAGCTAACCCTGATCTTGGAGCAACACGACCATAGGTTCCTTCAGGTACAGCAATAGAAATATCAGTTTGAACGATAGCTTTTCCTTTTGGTGGAATGACAGTATCAACAGCACTACAATACAAAAATTTTTCAACCAGTACCTGTAGAGATCATATCCAGCAGCAAGTGGTGACCCACGTTTTGGGATTTGTGCGTTTTCACTTAATTTTTTAACACGGAGAGTTTGATTTGTAGAGGCAGTCATATTTTTGCAAGGGTTTTACAGGGATGGATCTTGCTACTGTGCCTCTTTGGCTTCAAACTACAGTTATCGCTGGATCTATTACTATATTTCTAGTAGGATTAAGATGCAAGAGCAGAATAACAATGCCTGTTGTATGATTTTATTTTTGTTTGCATTTTTAGAAGGGTAGTTTGAGAAGGACATCCTTTTCGTCGTCTTCGTCATCTGGATCCGAATGTTCAAGTGTAGATGATAACTATAAAATGGTAAGTTTTAGTTGTAATGTTTTCAGGTTCTTCTTGTCAGAACAGACTTGAATATGCAAAAAGGTAAAGCCGCCGCACAAGTACGTTTAGAGTTTTTAGGTATTACTAGTGTTGTCATGCAACTCTTTCTAATTATAAAGATGCATTGAAATTAACGCCTAGTGCTGTTAAAAGTTGGGAGTATAATGGACAACCCAAGGTTACATTGAAAGTTGGAACAGAAGAGGAAATGATTGATCTTGTAAAACAGGCGAGAAAGGCTGGAATAGTTGCTAATTACATTAGAGATGCTGGAAGAACACAAGTAGCTTCTGGCACTAAAACAGTAGCGGCCATTGGACCAGGTAATGAAACTATACAAGTAAAAAAGGACCCATATCAAAAATAGATGAAATAACAGGTCATTTAAAACTCTACTGAATAAAGATTTTGATCGAAAACTGCGTAATTTATTCATACTGAATTTCTTCTTGCCCGATTGTAGTTTTGAATCGAAATAAGTTTTTCCAATTCTCCACTAGCTTCCCACTCTGCAAGTTTCTTTTTTGCGTAATCGTAACCAACTTTAACGATTTCTTCGTACGCTCCAAACTGTAGAGTTGTAAATCTTCCAACTGGCGGTTTCATATAAAAACATCCTTCCGTTTCTTTTGCCTTTTGAAGTCTTGTATTTGATGAAACAAAAGCAAGTCGCGATTGGATTTCGGTCAATGATGGTATTCCTGGCTTGGCAAACATCAATTTTTTCAACAAGATCCCCCAACCAGAAACAGAATCACCTTTTTTAATAAATTAAATCAAATTACCGTGATTTGCTGGAAATTGAACTTGATCGCTTGCTACGTCAACAGCGAAAATGATATCGGCGCCCATTGTGTTCTTCATTACGTCTACCGGCAATATATTAACGTAACCGCCGTCAACCAGCATAGAGCCACGATCACAAAGAGGCGGAAGAAACCCAGAGAGTGACATTGACGCTCTAACAAATCTCCAAACATAGCCAGAACGATGAATACACATTTTTGAATGTGAAACATCAGTCGTTACACAAAAGTAATCCAGCCAAAGATCTTCTATGTGCGTATCATAAAATACTTTCCAAATAGATCTATTAAACCCATGTCCAGTGAACCAAGAAACGAATGGCTAATTTTGAAAATTTAAAACATTTACATAAGTCAAATCAAGAATAAATCTCCAAGTGGTTGCCATTCTATTAGAAAAGAACTTTGCTCGTCCATAAATAGCCACTGAATCAGTTTCCCTTGCGTACAGAGCTCCAACAAACGATCCAATACTTGTGCCTCCAACAACGTCAATTGGAATTCCATATTCTTCAAAAGCTTTAATTACACCCACGTGACTCAATCCTCTAGCACCGCCACCGCCTAGAACAAGACCAATTGACTTTCCAAGCAAACGACGCCCAAGTCTATAAAAATCTAAAAGAAATTCATCTCTTCTCATGCTGTCTGAATTTCTTCTTTTAGTTTTGAATTCTTCATAGTAAGATTTCAAAATAGTCTCAAAGCCAATGTTGTCGACAGGTGAAGAAAGAGAGTTTCGACGAGTCTTTAATCCCGGAATGAAAATCTATTTTAATATATTTTAAATCTATTTACATGTTGATGATGATTAATCCAAAGTCTGCTTTGTAACCAGCTTTGAGTAGTACCAGGGTTCATGCTTCTTGATGAATGCAAAAAGATCATTTCTTTTCTAGCTGTAGTTTTAGCCTCTAATAACAATTCTTCATACTCTCCAATTTCATTTGGATCATCTTTAGCAATAGCAACTAACAAGATGCAGTCGGCCTTTTATATTTCAAAATAGACGTTACTTGAAGAATACATTGTTGGGTCCAAGGTGAATTTACGCCATCAGCTAAAAGTAGAATGATATCATTTGACTCTTCATATTCCATAAGCCAGTTTGTCAATTTAAGCTTTCCTATTGAACTAAATATATGTCTTCCAAGTGCGTTAATCACAGCAGTTGTGTCAATCAGTTTGCAATTACTCATAGTATCAAGTGAAAATTTAAGATTATCAGCAAAGTCTTTTATTGGGACTCTATCATTGACAGGCAAAATTCCAATTGTTTTGATATTTTTGTTTACATTGAAATTATTGTCTGCCAATTGGCGGGAATTTGATGCCAGGGTTTTTGAAACTTGTATGGTTGTTTCTGGATATCTCAAACTCAAAGCATTAAACAAAGTTTTAGGGATTCTTATCAATTCCGTATTTCGAATAGCGTGAATAGTATGAAGACGCTTTGTTCCTGAAAGAACTTCCATTTCTCCAAAAGAATCCCCCTGTCCATATTCACTAACAACTTCAAATCCATTTCTACTTTCTCTTGTTGCTCTCAATCGCCCATGTAATACGATGTAAATGCTATCAGACTCATCTCCTTGGTTATACAAAACTTTGCCAGAACTCAAATTACGCCAATCAAGTGCCACATCTACATGACGAACAAGAGGTGACAGATTATGTATCAATCTCTTTGCCAAACTAATGGTTATTTCATGATGAGATTCAATATATCTTTCTAAAAATTCTCTCTTTACTCTGAAAATGTAAGAATCAGTTAAAGATTTAATAGTAGCAATAGAAGGATGGCCTGTTAATGAGCTCAACAATCCAGCCAAGTATCCATTTTTGACTTTAAATAAACATTTTTCTTTTGGAAGAGTAATTGATTTACTTTCATTATCAATTGACACCTCAAGAATTCCTTCAAGGACATACAAAAGTCCGCCATCTCTTTGACCCTGTTTAACTAAAATTGATCCTTTTGGCGCGTAAATTATTTCTATATTTCTATCAAAAATACTTAAGCCTTCTTTTCCTGAAGTTGACGAAGTGGAAGAATTCCTTCTGCTGGGTGGCGATTGGTCTAAATTTAATGGAGAAAGGTGCTCGTGATTGCCAGTCAATGCTGAAATGATCGCTTTAAAGATATCCGTCTTAATTTCCAATGATCTTTCTTGAGAAGAGGTAGACATGATTTCAATAAAGCTATTGCTAACAATACTTGTACTTGGTTTCATCTCTACAGAATGTTTTAATGCCAGTAAATGAGAAGACGACAAGACAGGATGAGGCTTGCTAGACGGCAATTGAAATTCATTCAATGCACAATCGCGCAACGAATCATCGAGCTTAACAACAACAGAGTTCTTTAATGATCTTTCCAACTTTATCAATTCTTGATTAAGGCCAAGATATTTATGCAGAGCAGTAAAAGTCACCCTTTGCAGTCTAGCCATTATTACTTGGATTATATGCGCAGCCGCTGTTGGATATTTATCAGAAAGTGATAGAAAAGCTTCTTCAGGAATCACAAGTAGTTTGACATCAGTATTTGCTTTCGCCACAATATTTAAGCTTTTAAATGGCGAATTGTTACTCATTAATACTTTAATTAAGCCAGGAGATATAGCATGTTGTGTGTTATTATTGACATAAGACGCATTGCTACTTGGTCCAATAGAAAACATTGGCATTTGCTTTTCAGTTAACAGATGCAAAATGTTAAATAAACTGGTAATGCTTTCACCAGCCCTCACCTCATTCAAAAGATAATAATCTTCGTTAAATATCTCTTCAAAATTATTTTGATTCCTATCCGCATAAATCCTAACGCATCCTTCAATCACAGCATAGAAAGCTTTGTTTTCAGTAGCAGAATCAACTACATTTTCACCCTTTTTAATAGTAATCTGTTGAATATGCTTATTCAATTCTTGAAATACTTCACTCTCCAAGTAACCAAATACCTTTTAAACAATTTAATATGATCCTACCTTGATGGACGAAAAAAAGGCCGTAAGAAAATCCTCTTCTTTATTCTTATCTTCACGTAGTATAGTTTTTGATGGTGGTCTTAATCCAAAGGTTATATTTTGTTCCAAACGTTTCACTTCCTTTAATCTTGAATATCGACTCTGCAAGTATTTTATTAGACGGATACTTCCATATACAAGTAACACAGTAAATATTATTATCTGCCAAAAGTTCAAAGAAAACGTCAAGGAGATTTTTAGAGAGTATGATATTAGATGTAAGGAATCTAGCCCAGTCTGACGAACTAGATTGTAAAACTTGTTTTTCACTTCAGGGTGTATATTTTTTAATAAAAGTGGAAGAGTTGCAATTAGCAAAACTCCAAGAGATAATATAAACAACCCGTTCCTTTGTTGCATTAACTGCGCCATTCAGAAACTTTACTGCCAACTTGAATGGTTCCCGACTCCCTAGTATCCTTGAATTTTGATAAATATTGAAATGGAGTATAAAGATTTCACTTGGCTGTTTGTAACTTGTTCATTAAGACAAGCCTAATTTGAATCAGGATGACACAACATAAGCTAAGAAATTCACATGATGAAAATTAAATTATTAAAAACATTATTTCATGAAATGTTTACCATTTATGCTTTTGTTTTTACAGTTCTTGTGTTTTTCAATCATAAAACATCAAACCGCTGCAACCAACCCAAATCCGCAATGCAAGGGAATATACAATTTAACAGATTCATTTGGATTTATTTCAAACTCGATTTCTACACAATCAAGAGGCTACATACCAAATCAAAACTGTTTATGGTTCATTCAACCCAGCACTAGTTATAGCAATATAACCTTTGAAATACTAGATTTTGAAGTCGATCAATTGGATTCTGTCGACATTTACAAAGGAGATACTCAAATTCTAAATCATGTGTTGCATGTTACGAGATCAGTTAGCTATTTTGTTGGGAACAATACCAATGAACCATGGATTATTTCATTTATCGCAGATGGAAGTTATGAAAGAGATGGATTCTTAATTCTTTATTATGTCGATGGAATAAAGCCTTCAAATACATGCTATTTAAATTGTATGAATAGAGGTTTGGGATGTGTCGACAATCGATGCATTTGTCAAGAGGGGTATGAGGGCGCAATATGTCTAAAAGATGACAAATACTATCTAAACAATATTTATGATATGTGTAATGGCCATAGTTGGATTCAAAACACGCAGTGGAAGAACAACTCGTTAGATCCATGTTTAGGAATGACTGTTAGTTTAACAAACGCAAATTGGTATGGAGTGGAATGTAGTACATTTCGTGTTACTAAATTGGCTCTTGCAGGTAACAATCTTACATGTAGTAGCATGCCACCACTCCCCAGATACATTGAGTATTTAGATATCTCCTTTAACAAAATAAATAATGCGATGACTGATGAATCCGTTGTAGGAAGATATTTATCAATATATTTGGCCCAGAATGCTAGTTTAACTGGGAGTATCCCTTCAGCGTTTGGTAGAAACACATATTTAGCGACAATTAACCTTTCCAATAATAATTTGACAGGTATAATTCCAGATGCATTAAATAATCTTGCGAGTTTAAGGATGATTAATTTAGAAAACAATAGATTGATAGGACATATACCCAACAACTTTGCCTTGTTGTCTGACAACAAGTTGTTCTTGCAAGGGAATATATTTTGGTGTCCAAGACCGAATTGGAAATCAGTTGCTACGTTTTCATGTAAAGAAGTGAATCTTTATTCAATAACTCCAAATTCCGGATCTCAGATTGGAGGATACACCGTGAACATCACTGGAAACAATTTTCTTTCTGAAATTGAAATTTTTGTAGTATTTGATGACATAAAGACGAATAATATACTCTACATGGACAATAATCTTATACAAGTAGTGGTACCACCTCACCCAAGCAAAACAGTTGCTGTTAAAATAGCTTCGGCGTCGAATGAATTTATTGGGATAGATTATGCAACTTTTACATATCTAAAAGAATGTCCCCAGGGAACTTTTCGTGAAAAGGAAGCGTGTGCTTTATGTCCTCAAGGTGCATTTTGCAAAGGAGGAGGTGAAAAGCCAACCCCGCTTTTTGGCTACAAAGAATCTGAAAATGTTCCACTTTTATTCTATCAATGTTTCACAAAGTCGGATTGTTTAGAGGATAACACGTGTTCCGATGGATACAAAGGATCAAGATGTCATGCATGTGACACATATACTGGTTTTGCTTTGATTGGGAAAAAATGTCAAAAATGCTTCCTTCCAAAAGTTGTTGAATACCTCATTGCATTAGTAGCCATAATTTTGTTTGTTTTATATCTAAATTATTCTGTTGAATCTAACAAGAGTAATTAATTCATGAATCAATGAAAAGGTCTTGGTATTCTTCTTAGTCATATTCAAATACTTGGTCTATTTTCGACTTATCCCTTTCAAAGCAACTTGATAGCGTCAACTGTATTAGAAACTGTGACTTCAAGTGTTAGTACTTATGATTTCCTATTTCCATGTTCCCTTGCTTTGGGGAGCACATTTGCTAGTAGACATGGTCTTTTCTTGTATCCCTTAATTCTTATTTTGGTCCTTACTATAATATTGATTACCTTTAAAATTTATTTTCCTAAGGCTGACTTGAAAGTGCAAAAAATGGTTGATAAAACAATATCGTCCATTCTTAGAGTATGCTCAATTTTCTATATCGTTATATCTCAAACCACAATATCATATTTCGTATGTTCTGCAGATGGTAAATATTAATGTTGTTTGAAAGAAAAGTTGATCGTAGCTATTTGTTTTCATCCCCGAGAATTACATGTAACACTAATGAATACTATGCTCAACTGCCAATAGTTATAGCCTCTATAGCTTGTTACGTCATTGGAATTCCAATTCTTGTTACTTTCATTTGTTTTACTTTCAAGTATCACGCTGACAATCCCAGAGTAGTTGCACGATATCAAAACATTGCTGCGAAATATAGACATAACGCATGGATGTGGCCAACAATAGAAATGCTTTTTAAATTATTGCTAACATTTTTCCCCGTCCTACTGAAGTCAGACCCAATCATCCTTGGGTTATCATGTGTTGTTCTATTATATCTTTTTGCAAACTTATGCCATTATGCAAATCCTTATGTTTATCACTTCCCTTCGTACGCCTCTACTGTGTCGCTTTACAGTCTTTGCTATATTCTACTGGGTCTAGTGATTGTACACATTCAAGGTCCTAATGCTCAGGGTTCCCAAATCATTGTTAATATATCAGCATGTTTAATAGTCCTGAGTACATTGTTTATCGCATTCATGTCTGCATGCGAATTTTTGAATTGCTCCTATCACAACAAAAGTATTCCTCCTGGTGTCATGGAATTTTTGAAAATGAGGTCCAAATTCTTATACGAATTTATTACTTTGAAATCTGATTACGATCATGGCGCAATGGCTAAGGACATCAGAAACAATGTGAAAATAAGTTCATCTGGAATAATCCGCAGCATTACAAAGCTAAAGTAAAGTTATTGTTTTATTTTTTGGGAAATAAATTCTCTTTCAAGGATTTAACATTTGAGTTTCTATAATCATACCCAATTCTTAAGTTTTCGGGTGTCAACTTTCTGTCTAATATTCCCATGTGATCTAAAACTTTGGAAGCTGCATTTGGTATCAATGGTTGGAATAAAAGTGATATAATACGGAAACTCTCAAAAGTCATGTACATTACTCTGTTCAGATGACTTATCTTTTTTTCTTGTTTCAATTCCCACGGCTTCATGTCTGTAAAGTAAGTATTAACCTAAAAATTACGTAAGATTTAAGTTACTTTAGCAAGCATTTCCATTATTATTAAAACACCTTGGGAAAACTTGCATTCGTTATATGCATCCAAAACTAATCCAAAGATCCAACTATAAATACATAATTACGCCATCTTTCAATTTCTTCATAAAGTTCTTTATCATTTTCTGTTATCGGTTCAATTAATGCAGGAAATTCCTCCACGAATGGAGTCTTGAAAATTCTTGAAAACATGTTTCCGTAATACGACATTAAATCCGATTTATAAGTTGCAGAAATACTATTCGCACTGATATCAATATCTTTTGTTATTTAATTTTACCTGAATCCCTTCTAAGGTAACCCTCCTTTAGCAAAAAGTATCTCAATGCATCAACTCCAAAAGCGTCAATCACATTAAATGGATTTATAACGTTTCCATCGCTCTTTGACATTTTCCGACCATTCATAGTCCAATGGGAATGTATAATGATCTTTTTTGGTAATGAGAGTCCAGCAGACAACAAAAAAGCTGGCCAATAGATACAATGGAATCTTTTGTTACTCATAAAGATATTTTACTTTGAGATATCTTTGCCAATGACATGAGTAGGCGGCCAATGGAGCCTTTCTTCATTTGGGTATCCTGATACTGTCAAATAATTTATTAGAGCATCTAGCCAAACATAGATAGTTTGATCCGGATCCCCTGGTACCTCTATTCCCCATGGAACTCGGGACTTGCATCGAGACACGGATAAATCTTCGTTTTCAAGGGATTCTATGGTGTGAAGTATTTCAGAGGTATACACAGCGGGTTCCAAAGGCGCTTGACTGGACTTTATCCAGTCAAAGATAGCAGGAAGATATTTAGGAAGTCGAAATCGATAATTCGGCTCTTCAATCATATGGACCCGCCTCCCAGTTTCTTCACTTACCATAACTCTCTCGTTGTCAATTGTAACTTCTTTAACATTTGTGTAAAATGCTTCGTCTTCTGTGCAGTACCAGCCTTTGTGGCTACCCTTATAGATATCACCATTCATTCTCATTTTATTCAGTTTTAGATCGATTAAAGTAAGTTACCCAGAAATGAAGAACAGACTCTTTATGTCTCGGTTCTGTTGTTCTTATAAAGTCGAAAACATTGTTGTGTGTTACGATATTTGCCAATCTATGGAAATGCCCACTTTGTTGATCACACAATTCTTTTGGGGTCATTTTTCTAGATAAAGAAGCTTGCATTATCTAACTTGTACACATGGTAAGGATACCTTTTGACCATGCTCGTCTGTTCCAGTCACTAATAAAGTCTTTTCTGCACCGCATAAATTTCTAACTCTTGTGATAGTGTCGGCAAGAATCAAAGAATATGCATGGCCAATGTGAGGTTCTACTTTGGTCAAGTATGTTTATAATACCAGCATTAACGTAGAAGATTGGTGTAGAAATAAAGCTTTTCATTCCAAAATTGGAAAATTCAATTTTAATGATAATTGTTTCTGATTGAATTGATTTATTTAATCAGATTTAAGACTCTTAGAACTTCATATCTTGGCCGCGAAGATTCCCATAAAACAAGGGCGCCAATAAGTGGTGACATCATTCCCATCATCCAGGGAGACGGATGCATTTTCTTGATGGCGTATGGTACCATGAGGCATGTACTTACAACGCTTGTTCCTTTTAAGAAATGAATCGTCATTTACCCATAGCCAACTTGTGTCCAAGGGAATATTCGTATTCACTTAATTTCCACCTATTTGTATAAATCAATGAATAAATTTACCCTGCGTAGAAATATGCGCTTCCTAAAGCAATGCCCGCCAATGAAAATGGAACTGACAAAAGGGCTCTTCCATGAAAAGCGTAAACAAAGTCTATTGCTGTTAAAGTTTAAACTTTACGAGCAATGGCGCCTGAATAGCATAAAAGGCGTTCTGGGGGATAAGGTATTTCTTTGGTCACTTGACTCATGAATCAATTTACGAAATTTCTAACCAATTTATGTCAAAAGCGTTGCAGAAGACATTAAAAAACATTGATATTGTCCAGAGAATACGAGAATTATATGATATATACCATGATCAGAATCGTCAAGAGATTTTACAGACTTCGGAAGAGGAACTGGTTGAACTTTTGAATGATTGTTTGATTCTAACACTGAAATCACAAAAAAATAATGATAACGAACATTTGTTGGATCTAAAGGAATTTTTTGATCTTCAGTGCGATGACTATGAAGTTTTGGTGAGATTGATTTTAAGGTTGTCGATAGAAATGGACAATTATGAAGTCTTTAATACACTCTATGATTTAATTGACTCTGAACAAAAGAATTCATTGCTTTCTTTGATTTTAGAGAATAGTGTTTTAATCAGGCGATCGTCACCCTTGCTGTTGGATATTCTGATAGATTATTGTGAAAATAATGCCCAAAAGATAGAAAAAATAATTTTAGAATGCGAGTTTGACAACTTAAATGTGGACCGTTTGTATTCATGGACACTTGAACGTAAAATTTATGATTGCCATTTAATGATTTGCCAAAAATTGGACCTGTTAAATGAAGCCTTGAAGTTTTTATATTCAAATTTGATTGAGGAGGAGTTTGTAATTGAAAAATCATTTGATTTTCTTTATTGTGTTAAACATTCATTGCTTTACCCATTTCAATTGAGTTGTTGTCGTTCAACAATCCCATTCAAGACTTTGATGCTTGGTAATGATGAGTTGATAAATAAACTGGCTGAACATAATTCAAATAAGACTGTTGATTTGCTAAGTGGAGAGGATGAGTTGATGGAGATGTTGATACGAATCATTGAGTTAATGAAACCTAATAAAAGAGCAGAATATTATTCTCTTATTTATGAAAAGTGTAAATTTACAAAGGATAAAGAAAAAGAATTAGTAAAATTGTTTGTTGAAGAAGGATTTCAACGCCACGCATACAAATTGTTTATTAGACTTTCTTTCACAGAAGAAGATGATATTCAATGGCTGAATTATTTTAAATCTCACCGACACATGAAATTGGTCAAATTCTTAGCATTCAAGCTAAACAATCTAAAGGATGCGCTTTTATCTTGCTTTGAACTGAAAGATAGACAAATCTTTGACTTTCTTATGATTTACCCGGAAAAGGAGATAATTGAAACAATAAATTCCAATTTAAAGCAATTTATATCGTTGGATCCAAAAGAAACAGCAAAAATCGTTTCCTCGTTGAAAATTGAATTTCCCGTTGATGATAGTTTGAATGATTTTGAATCTCTTTGTTTTTTAGAATGCCTTGTTTCAATTAATCCAAATAAACAAAAATATTCATTATGTTTACTAAAAACAGCAATCATGGTTTCGTCTCCTGTTGCCATTTCAATCATAAATAGCAATGAACTGGATTCTGAAAGCTTTGAAGAAATATTTAATTTTTCACTCTCTAATAAAAACTTTAAGGTGTTATCCTATTTAATGAATCAGCAAATCCACTTTGAGAAATTTAAGGAACTTATTCTTCAATTGCCATTTAATGAGATTCTAAATACCATTGAATGGTTTAGTGAGAATAATGATCTAGTTTTTACAATTTGTAAACTTCATCCCAACGATGAGTTGATAAAGAAAGCTATTAGAGCGTCTAGTATAAATGCGCTTGAATGGATTGCTTTCTTTAAAGATAACAAGAACATAGATAGCAGCAAATATATTTTATTCTTGTTAAAAGAAAAATCCCAGCAGATCAAGTTGTTGAATAACTTTCTTCCAGTTACAAACAAAGATTTACATTCAATTCAAAGGGAGGCATACTTAAAAACAAAAGAGCCATCAATTATTTCAGCAAAAATGCCAATAGAAGATGATGAAATTACTATTCCTGCTCCAGAATCGCTGAATGAATTGAATCAATTGCTTGGTTATAAAAACATTCAAAAATAAATTCTGTATTCAAATTTATTTTTAATCTTTTTTTCTGTTCGATGGAGCAGAGTACATCCACATATCTTTTCCAAGATCAATCTTCAACATTGTATTCACAACAACTGCTACAAGAAGAATAAAAACAACCACAGTCCAAAACACGATATGAAAAGATGAAATATAGTCAGTAGATTCGCAAGCATCTCCTCGACGCCCAGATTGACAAGTGCAGCGATAACATGGAGCTGTGAATTGTTGTAACATGCATGTTCCATGACCACTGCATGAACTGGTTTCGCTATTGCATGAATTTAAACTTGGAAAGCAATAAAACTGATTCAAGGATGGAAAAGTAGTTGAAGAAACAAATAAAAACACATGACGAGCATCAATCTCTTGTTGAGCCTTATTTAGTTGGTCATACAACTCTGTTTTCATGCTGGAATACTCTGGAACACCCTTTTTATTCTATTGAATATTATTATTTGCATTACTTTTAGCTCATCAAAAACGCCCATCACAATCAATGGTTCATTAGCTAAATTTGCATTATTAACATGATATTCAATTTCTTTGATTTTTTCATTGGTATTTTTCTATGTTTCCCTCAAATAAGCCTTACCTTGTATATATTTTGAGCGTATTTTCCCCTAAATGTATTTTCCTCTAGAAAGTGATTCATAACCGCTACTGTCTTTGCTTTTCCGGGCCATTCATACATTGGAGTCGGTAAAAAATCTGCTTGTGCAGCATCATCATGAATAAGATAGTAAACAGTTATTTTAGGCTCTGATAATGGATTTCCAAGAGTTAATGAAGGTAAAACCTTGACAAGATCAGTTGAGGGACTAACTCTATACTGCAACACTTCTGCCAAAGAGATTGGTAATAAGATTAACTGTAAACACCTCCAAAGGAACATACCCTTGTAAAATGTACGATTTCAGAAAAATAAACGTAACCTTTGAGGGTATTTTTATTTCGTTAAGATTAATCTTTTGAATTCACCTAGTTTTTTAATTGTTTTGGAACATGGCAACGAATTAATGACAGACACCGAAATCGCCATAACAGACACCTTATTTCTAGAGAACCTGTCAGATGAAGAATTATTGAAGCTTTATAACGACTATGAGAAGAAAGTGATACTTTTAGAAACCGAGAATGATTTATTTGAATCACATCTTGCCCGAGTGAATTTATCGACATCAAAGCATGATGGAGAAAACAATGAAACAACAAAATCAGACACTGCTCAAAAAGATGGGGGAAATCAAAAAAACGAAAGATCAAAAAAGAAGAAAAATGAGAAGACAAAGGAATCAGAATCAACAATAACATTGACACCTGAGCAAAAAGCAGAGGTATCCATTAGGGAAGTTGAAGAATTGAAAGATGAAATTGATAAAGAAATTGAAAAATGGGAAAGGATTATTGATGGATACAAGGTATATTTTCGGTAGGATTCTGAATTAGGCGGAAATTGAAGAAATAGATGGAAGAAACACTGAATTAAAAAAGACAACAATTGAATTCAAAAAAGAAGTCCTTCAAATGAGAAATGCAAGAACAGGTAAATTAATCGCCGAAAGAGTTGTAAAATACATTGAAGACCAGCTAAAAATAAAAGTATTGGTTTAGTTAATGCCTTAAAACAGGAAACATTCATTGAAAAGACAAGGCTGAAGAATTCTACTTTGAAAGTTCAAAAACAAAAATTACAAACCCAACTTCGACAAAAGGAGGAAATGGGTGAAGTTTTACATGCCATTGATTTTGATCAATTAAAAATAGAGAATCAACAGTATCTGTCGAAAATAGAAGAAAGAAATAATGAACTATTAAAATTGAAAATGCAAGCAGGAAACATTGCACAGATTTTGGCAAAATACAAAGTAGGGACGATAATTGTATAACATTGATAGAAAGAGCTTTCGCGATTAATGGATAAAAACTCATCGATTCAAAATGATATTTCCCAAAGAACGGATTTAATTCAAAAACTTGAGATTGAAACAAATCAAGTCATGGATGCGCGAGATCAAGCCAGCAAATTAAATAAACACTTAAAGCAACAGATGGAAGACTTTAAAGTTCCAGAGGTTAACTTATGAAATGTATAAAATTAGGTGTTGGAATATGTTGTAGAAAAAGCACTTGCTAATGATTTAGCTCATAAAATGAAGAGTTGGCAAAGGAAAGTTGATGTAGCATCAATGACTCTGAAAAAAGAAAAGAACGTGTTAAAGAAAATGATGGAAGAAGATTTAATGTTACAAAAAAAGTCTAAACAAAATACTGAATTAGTTTAGTAATAAAACATTCTGCGCTCGATTTAATTAACTTGACGAATATTAATATTTAATCTTGTACCCTTGAGATAGTGACTAACTAATTTCCAACAGTCGAAAGAATGGTTTTCTTCATTTCCACAGTCACAGCAGTCCATAAAATACTCTGGCAATGAGTTTTCTATAATTCTTGGTACGCCATGATAAAACCATCGACTTTCACCTGAGAGAATAGCGATATCACCAGAACGAAGCAGAATTGGAATTACAGGATCTTCTCTAGTTTTTCCTCCTATGAGAAAAATGGCTGACTGTCCCAAACTTTGTAAAAGAAAATAATGGAATTACCTTATGGAGAATAGAGGCGCATTCATATTCTTTTCAGATCTATCAACATGACCCATCAAAGTGTCTTTTTCTTGATAAAAATTTACAATTCCAGCCTCTGCTTCATATGGCCCAAATCCTAGCATTTCAGAAAGAGTCTTGCAAATTAAATTCAGCTCCAAAGGCACAGCTTTAAATGTGGAATTAAAATCATATTCTTTAGTGTACCAATTATATGGATATCCAAGAATAATCCAACGAAGTCTTCTAATAGCATTTTCGACATCTACAACGGGTGTTTCTTTCTTTTTCCTTTTGTCATTTTTATACTGTGTCGCATAAGGAACGTCAGTGTCATAACCTGATGATTCATTTTCTGATTTTTCATATTCATAAATTGGAGTGTTTTCTACCATGGATTTCCAAAGGCCTTTTGATGGAATACTGAAAATTCTATCTAAACTATTCAAATTTGGAGGCTCTATATAAGAAGTATAACATTTTTTTGCAAGTTCTTTTTGTTCCTGCTCGTTTAGTGCTTCTGGAATTACTATAAAACCTGGCATCCCTTTAACACTCCACGCGCCAAAAGCTCGGTTTCCAAAATCTTTCCATTTATATTCTTTGGATACTTTATATTCCATTTTTTCAAGAAGCTCATGTCCTTTTCTCGGATCTATAACTTGAGAAAAATCTATTGGCGTCTTTCTTCCTTTATAACGTCTTTCAGCGATTCTGAATGCAGTATGGTTCATAGGAACTCTAGATTCTACCCCTTTTCTTGGAATATACTTCTCAGGGGCAGGAATCTCGCCAGGCGCTAAAACTGGAAGGCGCATAAAATACGTGGCTTGGATGACACAAAACTCGTCCTATGTCGTAACAAGGCATAATGTTCATGTATACAGTCCAATAATCTTGGAAAAAATTCATAAAGCATCTTATATTTCAGTGGACACAGAGTTTTCTGGTCTTGGTGATCCCAAACTAACACGCTTGTCGTAAGATCTATTTAAATGTAAGATAGCAATATTCAGGAACGTTATAATTACTTAAAAACATTGGTTGAAAATCATGCATTGTTTTCTTTGGCATTTTGTATTGTGTCTCCAGATAATACTTACTTTAACGTTGAATTTATGCTTTTCAAAGAAAAAGAATATTCCGTTTCCTCGTCTGCTTTGAAATTTTTATTGAAGAACGGTTTTGACTTTAATTATCAAATAGAAAATGGAATATCTTACGGTGGTGACCAGTCCAATCCAATCAGCCCATTGGTGGAAGAACTGGTGAAATTTAAGAAAAAAATTGTAGTTCATAACGGTCTTTTGGATCTAATGTTTTTATATAACTATTTTTATCTACCTTTGCCCAAAAACCTAGAGTCATTTGTTGCTGACCTTTACGACATGTTTGGTGGAGTGCATGACACGAAATATGTATCTGATTACAATACTCGAGAAGAAAAGTCATTTCTATCTTATTTATATCACAAATAGTAATTATTTGTTTGTCCTTTAATTAGCGAAAGACATTCCTCCCGAATCGAAACGCCAGTGTTTTTGACAATTGAAGATATCTACATTCAAGAGCCTATTGCTCCTGAAATAAAAGTAAAGAATCAATTATGCCAATCATTTGCGAATCATGGTCATTGCTCCAATGAAAGATGTGATTTGTCTCATAATATACAACAAGTATTGGACTCGGATGAAAATTTGAAGCATAAAAAGATTAAAAAAGATGAAACGATCTCGCACCATGTAATGACTGTGGGTAAATCATCAGAACCACATTCTTCAATGCATGATGCTTTTATGACTGCCTACGTTTATGCGTATCAGAAATTTATTAATAGAGAAGATACGGATTTCGATATGGATAATGTCAACAAGCTCTATTTGATAGGGAAAGAACTACCCTTATTAGTTCACAAAAGCGGTTTCTCAAAATATTCTAAGAATCATTCCGAAAAGATATCAAAGCTAAGGGCCCAATAAAAAGTTTTTCTTTTAAACGTTTTATCTAAGTTTGGTACTTTTCTCTTGGTGTGAATTGACGAGGATTCAAAAATTTTCCAAAATTTGGATGTCAGAAAATATTATCTTAGATTCGATATATTTTGAGAAAGTACTTGAATCAATATTCTAAATATAGCAAGAAGGTCAACTCTGTGCACAGCATGCCCTGAATAATCTGTTACAAGGTATTTTTAACAAGTAGGCTGAAAAGGATCTTACTTTACAGCTGTAGATTTATCAGAAATTGCTAGAGAATTAGACAATGAAGAAAGGACAGCTCTTGCAGAAGGTGGTATGGAAACAAAGGATTACTTAAAATTTATTTCTGAGGAATCATCAAACTATGATGATTCAGGATACTTTTCTTTTCAAGTGATTGAAAAAGCATTAAAGGTCTGGGATCTCAACATCAACTCGTTAAAACTTGCGGATAATGAAATGCAGTAGCTAGCTTTTCTAGCTTAAATAGATATGAAAAAGCATTTATATGCAATTTTGATAGTCATTGGATAACGGTGCGGAGATTCGGGAACCATTGGTACATATTGAATTCTATAAGCAACAAACCTGAACCAGTTTCTAATACATATTTATCAATGTATCTGAAACAACTTCAATTTGACGGTATATTTTTATAATTTACTCAACCAGGTTATTCTGTCTTTGTTGTTTCAGGCGAGTTTCCCAAGTGTGAAGCTGATCAATTGGCATTGCTTTGTCTATCAGTTGCTTAATAAAAGATTCAATATTGTCTATTTTAAAAATTTTTTCCTCAATTTATTTGCTTCATGTGATTGTATTGTTTAGCGTTTGTATAAAACCCTGGGAGAAAATATTTTCTGTCGACTAGGGTTATGAAATTTTTAGTTCAAACAGCAATTTTATGCTTTTCTTTAACGCCAATACTTTGTGCAGATCAAGTCAATCTGGAAAATTACAAATTGGTTGAAGATTTCGAGACACCGTATGAAAAATTTATTGAGATCGTTAAAAATGATGGATCTTTCGAAGTGCATGATTTTAGTTCGATTATTAAATATGAAGATGAGAATTTTAGTGATATATTTTTAGAAGTAATAAGAGAAAATAATTTAAGAGCATTCGAGTTCATTTTGAAAAAGGGGTATGAATGGGTGTTTTCTCAAGGGCCGAATAGTGCAATATACTCCATAGAAATGTGCATTTTAGACAGATTTGACATGTTTAAAGTATATGTGAAAACGTTAAAGAAAGAAGATAGATGGCTCCTGTTTGCGAAAGACTCTTCACGAAAAGAAATAACGGACTATCTACTTCAATTTAAAAGGTATCATTTTTTGGACTTTATTGTTCAAAATAACTTGTCTACTTATTCTAAAATTACTCAAAGAGGTGCCGTTTTACATTCTCTGAAGGATTCAGAGCCATTAATGGACTGGTACAATCACATTAAAAATAAAAAAACTAACATTCGAAAGAAATTCAAAAAAGTCAAGCTCTTTGAAGATCTTGATTATACAGATAAAAAGCTCTATGAACAGGCTGTCGTATTAATTAGCGCCTCCAAATATCCCGGGAGTGAACATTTTTTAATCAAAGCAGCTTTAAAAACTATATTTGCAGAAAGGGAATATTTAAAGTTTGTAATTGATTATAATGGAAAAAATATGTTTCTTCATGCCCTCCTTAATGGTAGCGAAAATATGTTCAAATATCTCATTGATGTTACCGAAGCAGATAAAATAAAAGACGCTAGTATTTGCTTGATTTCAGAAGCATTTTATTACAAAAAATTGGACATAATTGACATGTTACTGGAGACTGGAGTGTATACATTACAAGATAGGGTTCAGTCGGAATACAATGTAGCACAATTGCTTTTATTGGCAGGAAATGCCAAATCTTTAATGAAATATAAAGAATCTGATGTTAAGAAGGCTTTAGCAATGAAAAGTCCGTTTCTTCATAGCCCATTAATGCTTTTGTACGGAGGTGATATAAATCCTTCGATTGATACCATCGATTATATCATAAAGTTAGTACCACAAAGCTTAATATCTCTAAATGTTTTTGGCGAAGATATCTTTTCATTCTTAGAGAGGAATAAAATACCACAGCCTGAACATCTAAAACTTAAGTTACGCGAATTAAAATTAAAGAGAATAATAAAAAGAGATGCCATTTTTCCAAAAAAGACTAGAAATGCGCTTTCTGAGCCTACTCCAAATGATGTAATGGTCAAAGCCTACTTGAAGGAAGAATTTTCCTTTGAAAGAAACGTTGGAGTTTTCGACAATTATCTTAGCTTAGTTCAAACTGATTCGTACAATGAACTCAGAAAATCATTTTTGCATGAAATTTCAGTTTCAACATTAGAATTGGTTGAGACCAGCAGAAACTTTTTAGAAGTGATTTCATTTAGTGATTCAATCTTTCAAATCTATAAAATTGTCGACGCCTTTGTGGAGACAATTTCAAAATTCCATCAAGATTGCAATGTTCGAGAATTAATTCATAAAACTCTCATAGATATTGTTGGTAAATGCCTTGAAAATAACGATCCATTTCATTTTAAACTTGGAATAAATTTGATAAAATCGTTAACTAGATTTATGAAGCACAACGTCATTGATGACCGATTTGTTCAAGAATTCATTCATTTGGCTTCATTGTCCTGGAAAAAAGATTCCAAGAAATTCTTCATCTTGGAATATTTACTCGAGATTTATCGCTGCCACAGGGAAAATAATTTGATATACGATCAATTAAAGGCAATCCTTGAATCTGTCAATCTTTTATAAAATAAATACCATTTTATTTATTTATTTACTGTTTTAATAAATTCAGATGCTTTTTAATCAGCAATAGATGCTCATCTTTATTTTCAGGAAATAGCTTTAATAGAACATCGTGTAATTCTTCGAAATATTCCTCATTAGTCCCACTAGGTCCTTCTTTATTAAACTATTAATTTAATACCTCTGCATTTAAGAATTTGCTTTGCTATGTCATGACAAGGGGCAAATCCTAAGTATTCTTCATTAGCGGATGTTGCAATGTACAAAATACAGTCCACCACTTCTTTTTCTCCATCTAATAAATGGCATTGAACCTTTTCACAAACATATCCGCCTTTCTCTCGGTAATCTAAATATGCGCGGATTTCATCGACATCGTCCAATGCAATTTGATAAGCCATACCGAAAGTAACACCATCACTTACTGTCTATGTTATTAAAGGAAAAAAAATATAATACATCATCATTGATTGTTTTCCATTCTTCAAATGGGATTAAAGTAACTACTCTACCACTGTCTCCAGGCACACCTCTGTGATCAGTACTACCCTGATGCTAAAAAACTTAAAAAACTACCTGCCAAAATCGCCTAACATAACCTTTAACATACCCAGGTCTCCTTGAAACAATTGTAATGAAATTTGATACCTTTTAACAAACTTAAAATTAGCTTTCCATATCAGCGATCCTGTAATAGAACACTACAACTCTTACCGTATCCAAATACCCACATCACGATATTTTTCTAAAAATCATTGGTATTGTGAGAAATTTCGAAAATAGTGCTACAAATACTTTTGGCGCGCAAAATTGGCGCGTAAATAAACATGTTGCGTTCCCCTTCCTATTCGTCATCCCCAAAGAGAGCACTCAAAGAAAGAACATTGGATGATATAAATATTCCAAGAACACCTTGCTTAACATCGTCACCTGTCAAGTTATCTTCGAGCATTTTTGATTTTGAAGATACAAAGAGTATTTGCCGTGCACTCAACAAAAAAAGTAAAAATGACCTGTTAGACTTATAAAGGAACTAAAAAAAGCAAAAAGAATGATTCGCAATGGTGGACATTGTCAACTATGGCGTCCAGTGATTTTGATTTGTCACGCTTAACCGAACGACAACAAATGGCATTCATGTTACGAAAATCTGAGCTGGAAAAAGAAGGAGCATCTGAAGAAAAATTGCTTGAAATATCACCATTTAGATTGGACAAGGCGGTTGCTGAAAAAAATGAGGCTCCCGTCAAAACCACCATGGAATCGCCTAAAGCCAAAAAACGCACACACAGATTAAAATCAGCAAAATCTTCACCCCTCGTTAACGTGATATCAACCACTGATCTTCCTCAATGCCATGAAGAAAAATCTAAAAGTTTAAATGCAGAAAAACTCAACGAACTAGTCAAGGCCTGTGAAATGATAATAGAAAACGATAGAGACTGTTCATCAAATTCAATTAAAGAAGATAATCCTAATATCTATCAAACGGGAACGCTAATGAGAGATCGAGAATTTAGAGTCCCTGACTGTCTTTCTTGGTTAGAACGATCACAGATTAAGGATATTGCACATTTACTATCATCATTTGAACACGATATTTTAAGGAATAACTTTGAAAATATATCATATTTCCGAGATCAATTCCTCATTATGAAGACAAGGCATGACATTGAGCGTCAAATTGAAGGAAATATTTCTGACCCTTGTTCTGTTTTCAAGAAATATGGTANCCTTGTTCTCTTTTCAAGAAATATGGTACATTTCTCCTTCTAGAAAATAATCAATAATCAATTTTGCTGCTAATAAATTTATTTTATGATATAAACATTGGTAGACCGTTTTGATCAAAAATTGCCTCTAATTCTGCAGCTTTCTTTGTGATTGGGCCTTTATACTTGATAGTCACTCTAGTTTGATCATAAATCGACTTGAAGAAATCATGACATTCCATGCATTTATTGATTCTGTTCTGATATTAAGCTATTTATTACCGTTCTTCTCTTTGAATGTCAACAATTTTTCCATTAGGTTGATTCTGAAGAGTTGTCTTTACAATAGGCGAAAACTGGGTGATGAGAAAAGAAGCACAATCAAAAGCTACTTCATAATACCTTTTAGTTTAATTTTACTTTGCTTACGCTTCAAAAATGCCTGTCAGTAGTCTATTTACTAAGCTTAATGCTATGCGGCAACAGTCTAGATTCCAGATTCCTGGTTTACCATTTATTGTCTTCAATACATCAGCGATTACAGCTAAATCATTCAGTTCTTTTAAAAACAATAAACAATCTTTTAATCCTATTTCTGAATTTATCATTTTAGCTTCTTTTATATTATAAAGTCTTTCTTGCATTAAATTCACAAAAGGAATGTTTCCATCGATGGTCAAACGCAATTGAGTCAATTCAGAAGTGGGAAGCGTGTCATTCAACTCAATTGGAGAATTTACTTTCACATGCTTTCAATGCAAGAAAAAATAAATTACCTGAATAAAAGACTTTGGATCGAGTCCAATCGCTTTGTCCCTACTATTAGGGATCAATCGAATGTCTGCTGGAACCTTTTCTATCTTTAGGTTGCTTAGGCTAGCATTTAGGCTATTAGATTCCATTTTATTATTCATTAATACTGGTGATTGACTAGACCAGTTGCATCTTGATGGAGAAACAGGTGATGGTGGTTTAGAAATTGTTGTCTTTACATTAATCTTTTCGTTTTGGAATTCTTCGATGCCATTAAAAGGTCTTAATTTCTTTTAAAATTATTATGCGTAGTTACTTTTAAATCTATGGAATATAGAAGCAAGTTGGCTTCACTGTAACCGACGGTGTACAATGTATCGTTAATCTGGCGAGTAAGAAAGTTGCCAGGTATATTAATCTTCTCTGCATCATATACTCCTTGGGGTTCCCAGCCAATAGACGCCAAAGCTGTTTCCGAAAGCACTATCATGGCTTGCCCTTGATCAGCGAAAAGAGATTTTGGATTTTCAAAAGGAACTTGATACTCTGAGATGCATTGAAACATTTCCAAATCCCAGAATGTTTGACAACCAGTTTCATCGCACATACTTAAAAGAATGTCATTTGGATGAAAACAAAATGATCGAACTTTGAATTTGGGCTTACAAAATGTATATAACAGCTTTTGAGCTGTCAAATCCCACAACTTTGTAAATTATCTTAATCACGATTACATGAACTTTATCACCAGCTGATGCTGCTACCCATCGACCGTCAGGAGAAAATTCAATATCATTCACCGAGGAGGCATTGTCTAGGGCGTAGTTTTGTATGCAAACTTTCCTCTTAATATCCCACACTTTTAAACAGTTTTCACTTCCAGAGGCAAAAAATTCGCAATGTGGATGAAATCTCAAAGATGTCACTTGATTTTTGTGGCCTGTAAAAGTCCGAATAACTAAAATGGATCACTAAAAATAATACTTTTGTTTTGCTGCAAATCCCAAAGTTTAATTGTACCATTTGTTGACCCGGCAACTCCTATTTCTTCCATCTCGTCTAGGGTTACAGAACTTATAGGATAAGCATGACCAAGCATTGTCTTTCATTAGGATTTCATAATGTTACCAGTAATGGATCTGGTTTATCAAAAGTCCAAAGATAAACTCGTCTATCTTCACTTCCAGTTACAATGAAGTTATTATTCATATCTGCACATGTAATATTTTTTGAATGTTGATTATAATGATCTGACTCACTTGGCTTTAAATTTCATACTAACTATATTCATAGCGTTTAATGAATTTCGTAATTTTGTTAATCTACTTTATTAACATTCCTTTGCATGCTCCTTTCAACCAGGTCTTTTTGAATCAAGTAATTCATATAAATAAGAAATTGTTCGTCAAATCCACTTTTTTTAGCCTTGACCTTTTTCTTAACAAAGCCATTTTTGTCATCTTTACATTTGAATCTATTTAAATCTCTATCAATTAACAACTCTAGAACTTCAAGAGAATTGTTGTAGCTTTCTTCAGACATTCCTAATATAGTCAAAATATCTTCACATGCAACCTTTCCAGCGCTGTACGCCAGTTCCTTTAAGTGTTTAAGGTTGTAATATATGGGTCTGGAGATACTATTTATCGGTACATCTTCGCTTGTGTCAAGTATCTCATCACTAAATGTTTCATACACTGGCAAATTTTGCGCTATTGAAGTTGATATTAGTAAAAGAGAAATATATAATTTTCGCATTAATCTATGTGGCTTAGTAGTTTCATCTAGTGTGATAGGCTATTTTTATACCACATATACCCCGTTTATATTAATAGTATTGAGAGTTGGTCTTAAACAAAGTCATAAATATATGGGCATCTGATGTTATACCTTAGATAACAGACAATATAATGGTCTTGAAAAACACACAATAAATATGTAACACATGGCTGCATAAAATTTTAATATATTTTTTGGAATCGATTTTTTAATTGCGGATCTGTTTGTTTACANCCTTATATGGTAACAGACAATATAATGGTCTTGAAAAACACGCAATAAATATGTAACACATGGCTGCATAAAATTAATATATTTTTTGGAATGGATTTTTTAATTGCGGATCTGTTTGTTTACACTTAAGCCATGGACGAGTCAGCCGAAAAGTATTTAAAAAATACACATCGATCTGCTGTGAATGATGTTACTGAGCAGGCTCAATGGGCAGAGAAAAAGTGGGTATGGGTCCAAGATAAAGAAGATGGATATGCACCCGCTTTCATTGTTAATGAAATCGGGGATAAGGTTACCTGCGAATTTGCAGATGGACAAGTAGGATAGATTAACAAAATCGAGTTTAGCAAAAGACTTTGGAAATATCTCAGACAGAGAAGATGAATCCACCAAAGTTTGAAAAGGTAGAGGATATGGCAGATTTAAGTTACCTAAATGAAGCTTCGGTTTTGCATAATTTGAAACAAAGATATTTTAGTAGCTTGATATATGTATGGGTTTTAATTACTTTTGATAGACTTATTCTGGCCTTTTCCTTGTTACTGTGAATCCTTATCATCGCCTACCAATCTATTCTGATCAAGTTGTTAAAATGTTTAAGGGCAAAAAGAGAATTGAGATGCCTCCTCACATATACGCTGTTACAGACAATGCTTATCGGGATATGATCCAGAATCATGAGAATCAATCTATTTTGATCACGTATGTCAAATACAAACATATATAATAGGGGTGAATCTGGTGCTGGTAAAACTGAAAACACCAAGAAAGTTATCCAATACTTGACTTCAATCACGTCAGATAAAATGACATCATCAGGATGCCTTGAAGAGAAAATAATTTTGGCCAATCCTATTTTGGAGGCGTTCGGTAATGCACAGACAATCAGGAATAACAATTCCTCCAGATTTGTAAGCTTCAAATATGGTTTTGATTAAAGGGAAAATTTATTAGGATCGAATTCAATAATGCTGGTGCAATAGCTGGTGGGAATATTGAGCGTTATCTTTTGGAAAAGTCACGCGTTGTATACCAAACATCAAAAGAGAGAAACTATCACATCTTTTATCAATTCCTAAAAGGGGCTCCGGTTGAATTAAGAAAGAAATTTCTCATTGATGGTACCGTCAATGACTATGCCTATGTGAAATCATCCAATAAAAACATTGAAGGGGTGGACGATACGAGTGAATATAAAAACCTGGTTGTAAGGCGTTACATTGTAGTTGAATCATAGGAAGCAATGAATGTCATGAATTTCCATCAAAATGAACAGGAAGACTATTTTAGAATAATCTCCGCTATTTTACATTTAGGCAATTTAAATATTGAAGAAGATAAGGAAAATCAAGCTCAAATAAATGACATGGCCGTTGTTGAGAAACTCTGTCATATATTGGGAGTTCAAGTTTCAGATTTTGTAAAGGGCTTATTGAGGCCGGTGATTAAAGCTGGAAGGGACTGGGTGTCTCAGGCAAGAACAGCATCACAGGTTGTTTACTCTGTAGAGGCATTAGCAAAGTCATTGTATGAAAGAATGTTTGGAAAATTGGTTGACAGAATAAATCAAGAAATCGACCTTCCTGGAAATAAATCAACATTCATAGGAGTGCTAGACATTGCTGGCTTTGAAATATTCCAAGTAAAAATAATCAACAAGTTGTAAAAGAACAATACCTTTGAACAGTTATGTATAAATTACACAAATGAAAAACTCCAACAATTCTTCAATCATCACATGTTTATTCTGGAGCAAGAGGAATACAAGAAAGAGAATATTGAATGGAATTTTATCGATTTCGGTCATGACTTGCAACCAACTATTGATTTAATAGAAAAATCAAATGTAATCATTAATCTGTTAGTAAATTAGCCTGTTGGTATCTTTTCGTGCCTGGATGAAGAATGTGTAATGCCCAAGGCTACGGACAAGACATTTACAGAGAAAATATGGGGAATTTGGAAAGGAAAGTCAAATAAATTTGAAACGCCTCGTTTTGGCGAGAGTTTTACACTTGTTCATTATGCTGGAAAAGTGGAATATAGCACTAAAAACTGGTTGGATAAAAACAAGGATCCTTTAAATGAAAACATTACAAAGCTTCTAGCCAATTCTAGTGAAAATTTTGTTTCTAAACTTTTTGAAGACTATTTGGGCAACGAAGACGATATTGTGTCATCAAGGGTAGTCAGAGCAGTGAAAAAGGGGTCATTCAGAACTGTGTCCCAAAAGCACAGAGAGTCATTATTAACGTTGATGCAGCAACTATATTCTACACAGCCTCATTTTGTTAGATGTATTGTTCCAAATGAGGAAAAGAAACCTGGAAAGATTCATGCTCAGCTTGTACTTGATCAACTTCGTTGTAACGGTGTGCTGGAAGGAATAAGAATATGTCGTCAGGGATATCCCAATAGGCTTTTATTTGCAGATTTTAAGCAAAGATATGAAATATTAAATTCGAGTCTCGTCCCCAAAGGTTTTATTGATGGCAAAAAGGCTGCGCAAATGTTATTAGAAGGATTGAATTTAGACAAGAGTCAATACAGAATTGGAAGTACCAAAGTGTTTTTCAAGGCAGGAGCTGTAATGAATATTTGCATATTTAAATCTAGTTGGCTGAATTGGAGGACATTAGAGATGCAAAGTTGGGAAGAATATTTGGAGATTTTCAGGCTGTGTGTAGATCGTATATCCACAAAAGATTATTTTTTAAACGTGTTACTTTTGTTAAGGCTGTAAAGGTGATTCAAAAGAACGCGAGAGTGTATGTTCAGTTGAGAGAATGGTCATGGTGGCGATTGTATTCGAAAGTGAAGCCATTATTGAATGTGACTAGGACTGAAGAAGATTTAAAGAAGAAGGATGACCAGATAATATCTTTGGAAAGTGCGCTTCAAATGCAGGAAAAAGAAAAGCAGACTTTAATGGATATGAAGAACCAGTTAGAGATTGAAAAGAAAAAGATTGAAGAGGAACTTTTGCATGAAAAACACGCGACTGCTGACCAACTTGAGATACTAAAGCGTACGCAACAGAGGGAAATAGAGTTGGATGAGAATCTTCGCTTATTGACGAGTGAATATGAGGAACTTGAGACTCAATTTGAAGAAAACCAAAAGATGAAGAAGAGTATTCAAGAGGAATTAAAGAAGTACAAGGACCAAGTTGAAGATCAAAGTGTTTTGATTGAAAGAATAGAAAAAGAAAAGATGAACAAGGAAGAGCGTTTAAAGTACCTAGAGAGTGAATTGAATGGACAATTAGCATTGATTCAAAGTTCTAATAGTGACAAGAGGGTTTTGGATGAAAAGGTGATGCAGATGCAAAAGTTGTTGGATGAAAGTGAAAATAGACTTGAAGAAAATTCCAAACAAAAGAACAGGCTTGAAATTGTGATTAAAGAATTGGAAGAGAAGCTTTTAAAAGAGAGTGAAGAAAGAGAAGTTTTGAATAGAAAAAGAGTTAGTTTAGAAAACCAAGTTGCAAGTATGAAAGCTGAATTAGAGCAAATTCAGAAAGCTAAATCAGAGCTGGAAATATCCCTTCAAAAGAAGCAAATTGAATTTGAGACTATAAATTCCAAATTGCATGCCGAACAAAAAGAAAGAGAGGGGTTGGAAAAGATTAAGAGAGAAATAAGTTCAAAGGCAGAGTTGCTGAGTAATGAATTGGAACAGGAAAAGATTGAAAAAGAAAAGATTTTCAAGTTGAAGAAGAAACTAGAAACAGAATTGGAGGATTTGAAGCATGCTGTTGAATTGAAGGGAGACGAAGAAACCAAGCAAGGAGAGATTAGAAGGTTAAGAGAAAATGAACTGAATGATTTGAAGACGCAGCTGGCTGCCTTGCAGCAAGAATTTGAAGATCAAAAGAGAAGGAATTTACAAGCCGTTGAAAGTTATAAGCAAAGAGTTGAAGAATTGGAACAAGAAAATACAATGATTTCTAAAAACAAGGCATCTTTGGAAAGAAAAATTGAAGAGATTCAAGCAGAATTGGAGGATAAAGAAGAGAACAATTCAAAGCTTGACAAGATGAGAAAGCAATATGAATTGGAGATTGTGAATTTAAAGACAAAGATTAGCAGTGATGAATCAAGAATAATAGAGCTTGAAAATGAAAAGATGAATTTAGAAAAGAAAGTTATGAATATGCAAATCATGATAGATGATGCAGAATCAAAGTGTAGTAGATTGGAAAGAGAAAAGAGTGCGTTTCAAAAGCAGTTAGATTTACAGAAAGAAGAAATTGAGCAAGAAATCCAAAAGAGATTAACATTGGAAAGTATTAGAAAGAAATTAGCGTTGGATATTTCTGAGCTTGGGCAAAGGTTTGAAGAAGAAGAAAATGCGAAATTGGAGATTCAAAGAAAGTTGCAAGCAAAGATTCAAGAATTTGAAGTTTACAAGGAGAAATATTCTAAAGATTCATTGGAAAAGATGAGTCAACTTGAAAATGAAAAGAAGATTGTTGAAAAGGAATTGATTGAAGTAAAGAATAAACTGCAAGAGGTTGAATTTTCATATTCTTCAATGGAAAAGACAAAGAATAGATATTTGGCAGATGTAGAAGATTTGAAGCATGAGCTTGAATTGGAGCACCAAGCAACGAGGAACTCAGAGAAGAGTGTTAAAAGTTTGGAGAGTCAGTTGAATTCATTGAATATACAATTGGAGAATGAGAGAAGATTAAAGGAGCAAGTTGATTCAAACAATAGAAAGTTGCAAATAACAATAGATTCAATTAATCAAGAATTAGAGAATAAGAATCATTCGTTTAATCAATTATTGAGAGGAAAAGAAATGTTGGAATCTGAATTGAAATCTTTGATTGATGAGATTGGCGACGGGGGTAAAAATCTTCATGAATTGGAAAAAATGAAGAAAAAATTAGAAATTCAAGTTTCAGAATTAATCCATCAACTGGAAGATGAAGAAGAAGAGAAAAGATTATTAAAAGAAAATTTGAAATCTTTGGAATTTAATATTTCAGAATTGAAATCTAAACATGAAAATGAAATCAAATCACGTGAAGAAAGATTGGAAGAAACAAGAAAAGTTTTATTAAAGGAAGTTAATCTTTTGGGTGAACAATTAGAAAATGAAATTTGTTTGAAAAATGAAATTACAAAACAAAAAAATAGATTGGTAAAATTTAATTAATTTTAAAATTATAGGAAACTGAATTGCAAGATTTAACAAATTCTGTAGATTCGTCAACAAAATCCAGATTAGATCTAGAAAAAGCGAAAAAAAGATCTGACCAAGCCATCAAAGATCTAGAGTTAAAAATAGAAACAGAAGAAAAGGCAAGAAAGAATTATGAAGAATTGGCGCTTCGACAGGAGAGGAAAGCGAATGAATTGTCGAGTGCATTGGAGAGAATAGAAAACAATTTGGAGATATCAGAGAAACAAAGAAAGTCATTGGAAAAGAAGGTTGAAGAATTGAATTTACAGTTGGAGGGAGGCGAAGATTCAAAATCAAATTTAATTGAATTGAAAAAGAAGCTTGAAAAAGAAATTGTGTTGTTGAGAGAACAATTGGAAGAAGCAGAAGAAGAAAAGAAAGAATTTGAGAGATTTAAACTCGCAGGGAATTTTGAAATGGAGAATTTAAAAACTAAAATTCAGCAAGAGCTTGAAGAGAAATTAGAGAAATCTGAAGAATCCAGAAAAGCTTTATTGGCAGCGAATAGATTAGCAGAATTAAACATTGAAGAAAAAAATAAAGAAATTTTGAATTTAGAAAAGAATAGAAAAAATCTTTGTTTGGAAATTGATCAATTAAAACAAAAAATAGAAAATGAAATTTCTGCTAAAAATGAAGAATCAAATTCAAGAAGAAAACTATCAAATGATTTGAAAGAAATTTCAATTAGATTAGAATCTGAAATTATCAAATCTCAAGATTTATCTGAAAATTTAAACAATTTTAAACTAAAAGCTGAAAACGCAATTTCTAAATTAGAATCTTTGGAAATTTCAAAATTAAGAATTGAAAAAAATGAATCTTTATTAAAAATTCAAAATAAAGAATTGGAAGAATCTTTAGATGTTTACATTAAAGAAAAGAAATCATCAGATGAGAAGATTCAAAATTTGGAAGAGAGATTGAGAAATTTACAAGAAAAATTAGAAGATGAATCTTTGGAATTAATTGACGTTTTAAATTCAAAAAGAAGAATTGCTGAAGAATTGGATCTAGAGAAACAAAAATTCATTAAAGATTCAAGCGAAAAAGAAACTCAAATTGAAAATCTTAAAAGAAAATTCCAAAATGAAATTCTTAAACTTGAACTAGAATTGGAAAATGATAAAAAGTCAATTTTAAATCAAAGAGAATTTCAAATCAAATTGGAATCTCAATTGGAAAATTTACAATTAAAATTTGACGATCAATTTCAACAATTAAATTCAATTAAAAAAGAAAAAGATCGTTTAGAATCAAAATCTTCTCATCTCGAATCTCTATACAACGATTCTCTTAAATCTCAAGATCAATTATCAAAAGATTTAAACTCTTCTCTTGCTCAACTAAAAAATCTCAAATCTTACATTGATGAATTAGAAGAATCAAAATCTTCTCTAGAAAAACAAAGAAAATCTCTTGAATCAACCCTAGAAGAACATTCTGAACAAGTCCAAATCTTTTTAAATGAAAAATCTCTCCTAGAAAATAATTTTCAAACCTTGAATAATGAACATCTTGAATTGAAAAAATTACACAATGATGATTATGAACAGATTTTATCTCTAAATGAAAGAATTCAAAAGTCTGAAATGCAAATCTCTCTTTTACAAGTTGAATTAAACAAGGAAAAAGAATTAAACACAGATTTAATGAGAGAAAAGGTTTTCTTTATTTCATCTATTAATCTAGGCAACGTTGGACCATCATTCGAAAGAATTACAAATTCACATCTTGGAATTAGAAACCGCTCTAACATCAGACAACATCAACAAGGGAAATAAACGTCTTGAATCTCAAATTGAAGCTTTATCTCTGGCTCTAGAAAATGAAACCAAACAGAGATTCGAATTGGCAAGAGAAAACAAAAAAGTGGAAAGGCAAGTCAAAGATTTACTATATCAAATCTCTGAAAAAGAAAAGGCAAAATTAAGATCAGACGAAGAAGCCTCAAAATGGGAAGAAAAGGTTAAAAGACTAAAAAGTCAATTAGATGAATTGGTAACAATATCACTTTCACTTTAATAGGAAATGACTGAAAATAATCTTCAATTATCAAAAAGAAGAGCTGAAAGGGAAGCAGCAGACGAAAAGGAAAAATCATTGCGTCTAGAAAGAGAAAATGAAAAGTTGAAAACAAGATTGGAAAAAGCAATCGCTGCTTCGATTTAATAAATCATTTTTCATTTCTTGTAAACTTAAGTATCCTTGAAATGAAATTTATTCGTTATTTTCTTCAATTGGCTCAACAATGGTGTCATCTTCTTGGCTTCCATTGACCTTTTGAATTAAATGATTTAACAACGCTTGTAGTATTGGATTACTCTTATCAAAATGATTCTCAAATAGTATAATATGTGTCAGCCCTGGCATAGATGATACTCCCTCGGGTGAATCCTAATTGGCTTGATAAATTACACATTACTTGATCTTTAACAAATGAAAAGATAATATTCAACCCTTCTTCAGATATTTGGTTTCCATACAAATTCAGAAATCCTAGTGTTCTATTGCCAAACAAATATGTCTGTCCATTAGATTCCATTGTCAATTCCTGAATAGCAGCATCAGTCTAATATCCAACAAAATTAATTTCTACCTCATCGATCTCCTCCTTTTCGTCAGATTTCTTTTTGCCGGTCTTGCTTCCAGCAGCCACCTTCTTTCCCTTTCCATCACTGCTTCCTTTTCTATTCTCAGCAGCAGGGGCCTGAGAACCACTTGTTTTGGATTTTCCCGCGGCTGGGTCTGGCTTATCGGCAGTCTTTTTTGAAGGATTTTTGTTAGTTCCTTGCGAATTGCCAGTTGAATTGGAATTTGCCAGCGCACTCTTCTTTTGCAGTTTTTGAATATCAGCCTGCGAATTTCTTTTGTCTCTTTATTGTCTATATTTTCATAGAAATACTTTAATGAACTACTCGGTCTTGCTAATGCTGAATTTGTTTTGCCGGCTCTTTGCATTCGCTTTGACATTTCCTGGATTATGAGACATAGTTATAATACTTCTTCTGCTTCTTTTTTCCTTTTGTCCATATCTTGTAAAAACTTTTTTCTGGCCGCGATTTCTTCAGGCGTCGCCAATGTCTTTGTGAATCCCTAAGCTAAGTCTGCTAATCATCCTTTACCTTTGAAAGAGCTTTAATCCCATGGTCTCTGATTTGATTTCTGCCAAGGTTCAATGAGGAAAGATTTTGGTTATATTTGAGCATCTACGCTTACAACACGTAATTGGTACTTCTGCTACGGCTTCCATTGATCGAGATGTAATTTTATTCCCAAAAAGATTCAGAGAGCATACGCATCTATTTGTTTTCATGAAATTCGCTAGGTTTTCCATGCCCAAGTCGCCTATGTTGTTGTGACGCAACGTTAGAAATTTTATAGGAGACAGATCTGAAACCAAACTAGCGAACATAACCTCAGGAATATTAGAATTCATATCAATTTGAACATTGCTTATATTGCACTTCATTATAGATGATAACAGTAAAGAAAACATGCTTTCATCTAATCCGCAGTTCCAAAGACTAATTGGATGCAAGATATAGCATTACTTTAGTACATTCAAAGTCATACATGACGGGAAACACATGCAAAGGGCCTCCAATGTTCCTTTATTCGGAGTCCATCCACGAATCGCAATCTTGTAGACAGAGTCTTCCATTTCTTGCTCCTCTGACATTTCAACCCAAATGGTGGGTGTTCTCATACTGATAGATGAGTATCTCTCTGTTTTATCCACTGTTAATGTAGTTTCTACTAACGGTAGAGGCTCAATTGACGTATCACGTTGTTCTAGTAGTGTTGATTGCGCCTTCGAAAGTAACGTTCCAGTGGATGTATTTTTTTTCTCCGCTTCCGCTATTTGTTCGTTTGATAATTTTGTTTTAGGCTTGCAGATGGCTATTTTCATCGGTTTGAAGTTGCGCTTTTTGCAATACTCAATGTAATCGCTTGTAAGAATTCCAGACGGCTCAAATTTGAATTCTTAATACGGATTAACAAAATTGAATACCAGATGCCAATGTTTCTTCGGACTCATAAATCATATTAAAAATCAAAACATTTATTTATATTCATTCTTTCTTTAACAAACTTCTCCAGGACTCTGCCAATGACCTGCATCGTTCAGACAAATTATACGTATCCTTTGGAAGTTCCTTTTTCCCGATCAATTTCATGACTTTCCCAATCTTAGTATACTACGAATACAGACAAATAGGATTTCCTTACAGTCAAATTCTCTACGGTCATTTCCATGTTTTCAAAATGAGAAACAATATCATCAGCAGCTTTATATCGATCGACCTAAATCAATATTTTAAATCATGGAACCTTACTCGAGCAACTTCCATGCAGCAAATTTTTTGTAATTCGAATCTCATTTTCATTAAATTTTCTGATTCACTCTGTTGTCTTTCCAATTTATTCGCCTCTTCTGCTTTCAATCTCAGTTCTTCCAATTCTTTTTTGCTCTATAACTTTCTATTTTGTTTGGTACCTTTCTCCCCCGCTTTTTTGGCGGCCCTTTTACTTTCTCGTTTCCGATACTTTTTCTTTTGTTTTTTTCTTTATCGATTATTGGATTTTCTTGATATGGTTCAAATTGTTCAGAATCTTCAGAATCTTCAACAATGTCTTTAACCGGCTGAGATGCTAATACAGGATTCAAAGCTTCTTCGATTGCTCTTTTAAATAATTCGGAATTGTTTTTATGTTTAAATTCATTCAAATATTCATTAAAAGATCGAATGCTTTCTTTTGTAACAAATGCACTAATAATCTTTGGTTCATATATGATTTACTAATCTCTTGAACCAAAAAACTTAACAGGGACAGGAGTTCCTTTGGGCCTTCTGGCGTTCTTTAAAAGTGGTGATGAATCCTCTGCTGTAATCTAAAAATTTGACGTTGTAAATTTACTTTGGCAGGCCACCAAGGATATCCTTTAAGCTTCGCCCAAACAATATTTCCCTCATCTAAACTCTGCACTGAAATTTCTTTGTTGGTGGTTAACATATTCAGTGGTTTAATCAACAATTTCGNGCGCGCGAACCCGGAAATATGTAAATCTATTAATGTGAGCGAAGCGATGTCAACCGCTAGAAACAAAATGCTTTTCGTAAAGCACAAATATGGAGAAAGATGTCTATCAAATTGCAAAATGATACGATGCTTTGTGAAAAATCACGGACATATTTAATTTTTTAATGCGAGCGAAGCGAGTACAACCGCTAGTCCAGTTCAATTTTAATGATTGGTAATGTACGCCTGTTTAGGAAATTTGTCAATTTAAATGAATAACATTGCCGGGGACTTCATTAATCAGTTTCGGGTGGGCTCCTATGTTGAACCCCTTTATCAAAATTTACGCTCGACCACTAACAGGTACAAATTGCTCCAAGGTCTGATTCGACAAAAAAAGCTTGACTTGGATAGAAATCAATTCAAAGGTAACCAAGACATTTTAATGGAAAGTTAGAGTTTAGGGACGATTATCGAAGGGGAAAAGACGAGATATTCATTATTAGACACAGGGAAGTATATTCAGACCACTGGAACACCTACCCGCATCCGAAGACCTTAAAAGCAGAGTTAAGTTTTAATATAAATGATCTCAGCCTTACCGATGTGCAAAAACATAAATTCATTTTACTATGTGATGAAATGTATGACCGCACAACTGGCATTGTGACAATAGAAGCCAAAAAGTTTCCTTTGCTATCCCAAAACATAAAGTATGCGAAAGATACATTCAAAGCCATGTTGAAAGAAGTTAAGAACCCAGTAATGTGCTATTATGTATAGAAATTACTAGGATGGTGACAACTTTACAGACATTCCATTCTTGAAGCGTAAAGTTTTCAATGCACAACCGCCCCCGATTCCCAGACATTGGATAAGCGCTAATGANCCCCCGATTCCCAGACATTGGATTGCTAATGCAAAAGCCAAAGACGAAATAAATAAACAATAATTCTTTATTCGAAAATCGTTGAGAGTTCATCTTTTGGAAGATTCTTTTCTTCAATTTTCTTTTCCTTGTAAGGTTGTTCAATAATTCTCTGTCTAGATTTCATTGCTTGTTCTTTTCTAGCTTCAGATCTAACAACATTTGGAGAAACAAAATCTGGATTTTCATATAAAACAGGTCCCGAAAAGCATCCATCCATTATTCTTTGAAGAGTCATAACAAATCTTGGCCCGATTTCAACTAAAGACATTTCTGTTTCATCTCCAACTAATTTATCAGCTATCTAAATGACCAGGCTAGCTATCACTTACTTGAAAATTTCTAACCCAAATTTTGTTATCTGCGATTGAAAAGGACATGACCCTATCGACAAATGGCTTGCTTTTACGGTGTCCTTGAGGAGTGTGAAAAATCTGTTTCAAACATTCTTTAACCAAAGCAAAGTGGGGGCTCTCATCAAAAGATGAGTCAAATGAAAGCACGGGTCGACTTCCTTTAAGACAATTACCTTGCATACGGAGTTCATCTAAGGTATGGATGTTTTGAATAAGAAAGCGTAAGCTTGGCCCCGTCACAGCTTTAGCCATCCATAAATATAAATCTTGGTGTTTTCTGGCTTCAAAATACAGACATGATGTACAATTGTTTAATTCCATCAACTCGTTAACTAACCCAGTTTCTTTCTTTGAATCGAACTTTGATTCTTGTTTAGCATGAGGTAACAGCATCATCAGATCTTTCATTAAATGTCTAAAACGGGAAGTAGAACCACGAGAGCATAAAACCAAAGTTTTTTCTTTTTCGAGACTCTGCTTTTCAGATGTTTTAAGTTGTGCCGTTTCTATCTCCTCTTCTTCGCTACTTGAGCTATCTGATGTTTCATAAAATGATTCATTTTCATTTTCCTCTTCAGCGGGAGCTGGTTGATCTTGAAAGCGTTTGAACATATTTTTGTTTGAAACCCCTGCACTTGCGAAGCCACAATGAGTGAGTCGTAATACAAATTGCTTTTTTTAAAACTAGAGAATATTCAGAAGAAGAATTTTTTAAACCAGATAATAAAAAGAAAAAAGTGGTTTTAGAATCAGAATCAGATGCATCATTCAATAGCGATCACGGTACTGCATCCGATGACGATAATGTATTATCCGCAGTTGAATCAGATAACAGCGAGCCTAAAATAAAAAAAGAATCGACAAAAAAGTCGTCTACTTCTTCAAAAGCCCAATCGAATGTTTCTGCTAAAACACCCGCCAAAAAGAAGACAACAATAACTCCCGCGATTGTAAAGACACCCGTCAAAAAGTTACCCTCAAAAATTGTAAATACAGATTCACGTGAAGATGGAACTCCACGCAGACTGGGCCTATCACGAAGAGCTGGCAGAAGCTCATTACATCCATATATAGAAGAATAAAAAGTCTGGTATGCATTTATTCAAAAATTTGTCTCAAAATTTAACGTTTTGGACTGTTGCTTACTATGGGAATGTGTCTCGTAAAACTCCCCAACTTCTAAGGACAGTATCCCTATTTGTAAAATCAACAGTCTAAGTACTTTTCCATTCCGAGACATCCAGATCTTTTTCATATAACGCCCAATCAATCTTTTTATCAGAAACTGGCTCATCTTGATCATCGTGAAACTCCTTCAAGTAGGGGTGCTTTAACGCCTCAGATGCAAGAATTCTTTTCTGTGGATCGAATTCAAGCATTTTCTCAAGTAGATCTAGTCCGTCTTGATCAATGACAGAAGGGAAATATTCTCTGAAAGACTTCTTTTCACACTTTGGCAATGACATGACAAACTTTAAGGTCTAATATTAATGAGTTTAGAAAAAATACATGTTCACTACAAATTCGGTTGATGACATCAGTAGGGGGAGATCCAAGTAATTCAATGATGAGTTGAAATTGGCTGACGTCTGGGTCTAAAAATCAATCTTTAATGATTACGATCTTTTCCAGGAAATAAAGGTGAGCCTTGAAGCATTTCGGCCAAAATACATCCTATCGACCATATGTCAATTTTCTCGTCATATGTCTGCCATGTTAACATAATCTCAGGTGCTCGATAATATCTTGTGGCAATGTATCCTGTCATTTGTGCATCTGATAGCCGAGCAAGACCAAAATCGCAAATCTATTTATGTGGATTAAATTATCTACTTTGAGATCACAATTGTCATTAATCAAAATGTTTGAGGGTTTGAGATCTCGATGTATTACACCCGCCGAATGTACAAATTTAATACCTCGCAAAATTTGATACAAAAAGTATTGAATAAACTGAGGTTCAAGTGTTTTTGAAGCCATGAGTTTTTGAAGATCTGTTTCAAAAAGTTCTGTTACAAAATAACTAAAAAATATAGATGTAATGTATTACATATCCTCTTTGTATGATATATATACATCTTGCAAACTTATAATCTGGATTTAATTAATCATTATAATTTCTACATTCTCATGTCTAAGTGCAATCAATAATTTGCGCTCCCTATATGTCCGCTTTGCCATAACTGTTGACTTGAAAGGATCTTTAACCTTTTTGATAGCCACATTCAAGTTTGCGTCAAGATCATATGCTGAACTTGCGAAAAAGACGATAAAAAGGATTTACCAAACAAGGCCAAAAGCGCCTATACCAACGGGCTTCAGATTGCTATATCTTTCAGGAATATCAAAACTTGTGCCATACAAGTTGCATTCCCTGGTTTGTACAAAAATTGACATATCAAAAATTTGAAACGCCTCAGATATTTACGGAAACTCTTCACAATTCTTTGCAATCGTAAGCTTTATTGCTTCCAGAAAAAGATTAATAAGAAATGAATTTATTAAGTAACTGTAAAGGGAACATTACTTCGAAGCACAAGTATAAGGAAGTCTGGGAGTCCTTAAAGGAATTAAAAAGGATTGAACCAAAAACAGCAATTAGCTTAATAGGTTACTTTAGCACGTTCAAGAAGGAATATTATTCAAGCTCCAACAAAGGATTTCCTGGAAAGGAATTGGCGATTGAAACAGTTTTTCAAAAATCAGACATGTTAAAAACTGGAAAGCTGTTAAACTCTAGAGAAATTGTTCCTTTATTTGATGTTCTCATAAGCCAAGATAAACTAGATGTCGCTAAAGATATTTTTAAGCAAATACAAGCCCACTCGGATAAATTCTGCATTAATAGAGAAATTATCAAGAGATATATGCTAATCTTGGCCAATTCTGGCGAGACAGAGGAATTTAATAGAATGTTAGAATTGTTAAAAGAGAGAAATCAGTTAACAGCCTACGACATGCATCTACATATTAAAGTTCTGAAACCGAAAAAACTGACAGAGTTGCAGAATATTATCCAAGATTACTCTAATTATGGTGTGACGCCTAATGCCGTGACCATGAATTTGCTTATTGAACAATGCCATGAAGATTATGAAAAGGCTGAATACTTTTTGCAATCTTTTTACTCTCGAGGAATTCTTCCCAACAATGCTACTGCCATTAAAATGCTAGAATGCTATGATCATGCAAAGCAACCAGAACGAGCATTGAATTTTGTGGAATACAAGGCTCGCCAGTATCTTATAAAGACGTGCCCCAAAATAGTAGGGTGTTTATTTAAAATACTCTTAAAAATGAAAGACTTTGGGAGTCTTCAGCGTCTATCTGTACAATTTTATGAACAAGATCACAGTTTAATGGATGATGTAAATTTTGAGCATTTACTGAAATCTTTAGTCTATCAAAAGAGACACAAGAAAGTTCTGGAGATATGGAATGATATTCTAAGACGGCGATTCCCAACCCCATCATGTTTTCGCATCATAATGGTTTCGTATTACCAAAGGCATTCAAAATTTCCTTTCAATCTTATTATGGAGAATGAACCATGTGTTACTATTAGATTCATGAATTTCCTGTTACACCGTTGCACTCCCTCCCAAACACCTGAATTGATATCATATTTAGCGAGTTTTAAAAAGCTTCATGTGTTTTCTAAAAGAATTGATGTTAAAGCATGGGTAGCATTAGTTTCTCGCATTCAGAATGTAGGCTTGTCAAAGTTTAATCCTTATGATCTAAGTAAAGTAATGAGCAAGGCTCCAAAGGATTTATTTGGATTCCATTGTAAAAACCTTTTGAATTATGATGATTTTGAATTTTTATCTAATCAAATTATTGAATCTGGCCTTGGTAGAGTTTACAAGGGTGTAACAAGGCCAAGTCCAGAGAATACCACAAAGAATCTTGGTGCGCCAAATAGTTTGGATGGGATTAATATAGAAGAGATAATATTGAAGTCGTTTGAACATGACAGAGGAATATTTGCACAATGTTTGAGTGTAGAAGTTGATCAAGATCTCTTGGAAAAGCTATTAGCCGCGGCCATAAATTTAAAGGATCCTACAAGCCACCACGCCATCTATGAAAGACTTCAAGAATTAAAAAATAAATAACTAGTTTAATTTTCAATTCTTAATGTCGAAATAAATCTCCCTTTCTATAAAAATAGATCTCCCTTTTTAATATCCCTTTGTATAAAATTCCAATCTCTAAATTTCATAATTAATACTGCGCCATTGATTAAGATGAGCGAGACGCAAGGTAATCCTAGCATTAATTTTGCACAGACATTTTAGCACGAAAGCTATCCAGTCGCCCTGAAAAAGAAGAGCTGATTAATAGGAATATCCTCATGGAGGGAAATATCGCGCCCTCTCTGCAAGCGAGTGCGATGGAGCTGCAAAGAGCGAAACTGGGCAACTCACTTGAGCATTTTTTAGAGAAGCGGCCTGAAAAGGATGAGCTGGTTAATGCGAATATTCTTAAAGGTGGGATACAGTTGAAAGCTAAAGTAGAAATCAATGTTGCGCCTAATCTTGTGGCTGCGTCGTTGGAACTGGAGAGGGCAAAGATTGAAGATGTGCTGGCGCATAAGCTTGAAAAGAGGCCGGAGAAGGATGAATTGGTGAATTTGAATATACTTAAAGGTGATGTGGCTGATTGAATTTGAATAGATAGCAAGACGGCGCCTAGTTTGCAAGCGGTTGAGCAGGATTTGCTAAAGGCGCAGGCGATGGATAAGATTAATAAGGATTTGAACCAGCGACATACCAAGAGTGATTTGATTGAGAGTAATATAATGAAAGGTAAAATGCTGCGTATAGATTGTGATAGATGGAACACCGTCATTGCAAGCGACAAGTGAAATGCTGAAGAAAAAGTTTATAGAGGATGAAGTGAATAAGAAGCTGTCCAAGAGACCGTCTATAGATGACCAAGTTGTTCAAAAAGTAATAAATTAGGAATAAAAATATATTTTTTGTACTTGGCATTTGTTATTAATTTTATTTGCCTTATTTATTTTATTTCATTAATCATCATTTAGAAGATCAGAAATATCGCTTAGTTCGTCTAATTCAATTTTCTGATTTTCTTCTAATTGTTGTTTGATGTCGTTTGGATCTTGATTGAGTAATTCTGAAATTTCGGATTCAATATTTGAGTTGTCGAGATCATTCTGAGTTGAATGAATTTGAATTGAATCGATAGAAGAGATTAACTTTTTGAGAGAATTTTGAGTTACTTTGTCAGTAACAAACTAGTGAGATTGAGAGTGGAGTGTTACTCGTTGAAGACTTGAGAGAGTAGAGTGAAGAGATTCTAAAGTTTCTAATTTGATTGAATGATTTAATTTTAGTTTAGAAATGATTTGAACGAAATGTTTAGCGTAAGCAGCTGGTTCATTTAAGGCTTCAGTGGCTAATTCCAGAGCCAAGTCTGGATGAAATAATTGAATAGAAGAAGGATTTCTATTTGAATTGAAGGATGAGATTTACTTTAAACATTTAGTTGAATCAGTCCAATCAATTAATTGATGAGCTATTTGTTGAATGTTGAGCATTGAATCTTTTTCACCTGGATGAATAGAGGGATGAGAAGTTACCTAAATTTAATTGAACTGTTAGTAAATCTTTTAACGTTTGAATGAAGATTGATTTAACTAAACTTTGATTTTCAATTGAAGAGAAAGAAAAGAGATTTATAAAATAGTTCAAAGATTGTTCTAGTTTAAAGTTTGAATTTGTTGCAGGGATGTAATAAAGAAGAAACAAACCACCTAAAATTTCAGATTCATTGAGAATGTTGAATAGAAATAATTTAGAAAAGCCTTGAACTGTGAGTGTTTGAACTTGTGGGTCTTTGCTGTATAAACATTTCTTTAAAACGTTCAAGAGATTTAAAGTTTCATTGTTGAAAGGAGAAACACAATCAGGAAATGAATTTAATCCAAACAAAATTATTAAATCAAAAACAATCTATTTTTAGATTCTGAAATTTCCTAATTACTTGAATTGCTTTAATTTTTGAAGAATCTTCAATTAAATTAACAAAACTTAAAAATATTGGCATATATTCAATTGAACTTTGTTTATCAAGAGTACAAATCAACCCCAAACACTCCAATCCTCTTTCTTGTATTATTGCTATTTCACTCTCTATTGAAGGTAAAATCATCTCTTGAATTATTCCCTCCAAACTAACATTCTCAACGTGCGACAATTTCGCTTTCTGAAGCATCACTTTAATTAAATACAAACATTTAATAGTCGCCAGCAATGATTGTTGTTCCAAATCTTCTGCTGAATATTCTTCCAGCGTCATCGCCTCCATTTGATTAGGCAAATCATTCTATTCAATCATTACCATTTGTTTTACTCTTTCTATTAATTCTCCAATGTCTGTTAGAATATCAATCATAACCCTTGTAAACTCTTTCTCATCTTCACACAATCTTTCTAAACAATCAACCAACAATGGAAGCGTCGTTTCTGCACTCTTTTCATCCATCAACAACGTTTCTATTCCATTCATTCATCAATCTTACTAATCTCTTCATAAAACACTCTTCTCCCAACTTCATCACTAAAATCAAGCATTTTCAACACTGACAACATTTGATTTATTATAAATTCATAAGCCAATTGACTCTCTTCTGGTGATTTCCTAAAATGACCCTGGTAAACTTTCAAATATTCTGTATATTTCGATAACGATGGAATATAATCACCAACATCCAATTCCTTTTCATTTCAATCATTTATTATTACTGTATGATCATTAATATGTTCACAAAAGAATCTCCAATACACAATCGTCTCTGGCGTTAAATTCTCCCAATATTTCTCATCAAAATTATGCTCTGGAAGCTTTGTTATCGTGGCAAAATATCCCTTTAACAATTCTTCTGCTACCTTCACATTCGATACAACATCCAATGAACTCAACAACTACTTTTCAATAAACAAATCATTCTACTATCACCAAATTATTCTCTGAATGCTTCATCCATCCATCAAACACCATCTTCAAACACCCTTGCTTCACCATCTCATCTCTATCAGTCAGCCCATGCAGCAACAACAACTGTCTCTGCTCAACTGTCAACCACCTCCAGTCAATATCACTCATCCTCTTCTTAAACAACATCTTTCTAATCCCAACATCAACATCGGCACAGCGCTCCAATATATACGGTATCGTATACTCATTAATATCCATATTCATCATGGCCGCTTTCCTCACATCCCTACTATCACCCCCATCTCCTTCTTACGCACTCGGATCATGTCGCATCATCTCAATATATCTCTCCATTATCGGTGCATGTCCCGCCTCCTCCACATACGTTTGCATCCTCGCCATCCCATTCACTGCCTGCACCCGCACATTCGCCTCCTTGTCATACAACCGCGGCACCATCCTCTCCTTTATAGCATTCCACAACACATCACTCCTCAATCCTCCCTTACATTCTTACCTAATCTCATTCAAATGCTGCATACAATTCGCCAACAAAAAACAAACCCTATAACGCACACTCTTGTCCTTGGCTTCAGTCCCCCGCAGCAAAAATATCATCATATTCTCCAAAAATCTATACATCCTAGATCCCCCGGGCTCTATCCTCATACAACTCACAATTTACCCTTTTCACTCTCACACGCATACGCAAAAAATGAACAAATAAATTTAAACATCTTTTGCACATATATATCCTGCTTTTTAACGGATAACAGTATAGACGTCATATGGAAAAATGAAGCCGTAAATTCCTTTTCATGCAATGTTTCGTCAGATGATTGCAAAATTTTCTTCAATAAAGATGACGTCTTTCTATGCGTTATTTGACCTTCTTGCGCTTGGTGAAATAACGCGGCTATTTGCGAATGCACGGTTTCTTCCCCTTGAACCATATTGCGAAATTTCTTGAATTTACTTGGCGCCAAAATATATTTGAAGCATTATATCGTTTAATGTAAAATTTATTAGCACAATATTTGGAGCACAGACATTGTCAATAAACACTTTAAAAGCCTGTTATTAAAACATAACGACAGCAATCCCTCAACTAAGAAATACAAATACGTTGCAAACCAATAAATCTCATGCTTTATTTAACAGCTTGAAAGTTTCAGTAAAAGTACGATCTAATTGGAAGCTATTCAATCATGTTTGTGATGTGATTGTGATTGTAAACTATTATCCCCGCTTGATTTTAGTAGTTTTCTCCGTTTAGACTTTCCTTTGGTAGGATTCTTGACCACAGAATTTTGATTCATAAATAATTCAGCCTTTTCTTGTCTTTTTTGCTCTAAATACTCCAATAAAGGCGTTTTCCCATTATTTGCATGCAGTGAATTTGATTCTTGTCTATTGTAGAACTTTATACTTACCTGGCTGCAAATTGGGATTTAGAATGTCCAAAAGCTCTTGTTCCGTTTTAACACACTGGTTTCCATCCCCATCATTAATTATTGACAAAAAATTCAAATAGTCGGGATCGTTCTCAATTTGATTTGTTCGCTTAAAAAAAGTCGAATTAATGGGAATAGATTGGTACAATGCAAAATCAACCGAGATACGATAGTGATTTCCTATAACAACCAACTAAAAATTCTACCGGAAGAATCTACAAATACGTGTCCGTCAAATTCTTTCGCAAAGTTCAAAACTGATTCTTCCGTTTTAAAATTTAGATACGCGATAGAAAACTTTTTTCCTTTGCTTTTAATTATATTATTAGAGTAATTACACTGACAAGTTGTCTTTTAAATACGTTTTCCATGTTACATTTGGTAAATGTGCAGAGATGGTCTTTAAAAATGTTTCTTCTGTCAAGGAAGGGGGAAGGTACCGAACAACTATCTTGGATTTAATTTTTTCTATTTAAATTTTTAAAATACAGAAAGTTTACGGGACGACGTCGCCATAAAGACAGAAAGGAAAATTCCAAGACTTTATTTATTGCAGTTCAATATAATTAATTATCATCGTTTGGATCAGAGTGTTGCTGTTGTTGTTCAAGTAAGGAAAGTCTATATTTAAAAATTGACATTTTTACCGGATCGCTTCCATGATCATCATTTCTTCAATTTCACTTGCGATTTGATTGAAAACTATTGAAAAAAATCCCAACGAATTACCTTGGACTTGAATATCAGGTATAGTCCCTTCCTGGATAGTATTTCTTCGTACAGCGTTATGAACCCCTGACTCTCGTCTCCTGGTCACGAATTGTGAAGATCTAGCTCTTGGGCGAAGAACTGCTGTGGGCCTTTTAATCATGGCTGTCTAAATAAATAAATTTGCTTACCAAACGAAATTGGTGTAGTATTTCGAGTAGCATCGTTTGCACCATTCTATTATTTTAAACTTGCATAGTTACTTTAAAAATTACGAAAAAGCTATCTGAATTACAAAATGGGCATAAGGGTTTAGAATCAAGTGGTGGTCTTAATGATACAAAACACTCCGTACATATTTGTTTTTTGCAGCAGGTAGTAGCATTTATGTGGTCTTCATAGTTGATGAAACAAATTGGACATTCATGACTGGTATTTGCACAATCACCAAATAGCTCCAACCTAAAAGGTGCCAATTTATGTTCCTTGATAAACTTTTGAACCAAATTTAGATCATAAAAAGTGTGATCAGCATTGTAAATTCCTTTGGGTTTGAGGTTGATTTCTTGTATAGGTGTTGACTGATGCGATTGGAAATTTCCCATTCAAAATTAACTTTCCAGGCCGGCATAGAAAGAAAAATGATTCATTGACATGGCTCTCCCCTTTATTTTTATTATTGATGCTTTAAATAACCNTTTATTATTGATGCCTTAAATAACCTCTGTAGTCTACTTATTATTGTTTTTTGGAACAAATTTGCCTCGAGACAAAGCCACCGTCAGTCTGTCAGTATGAAACTCGATGACGATTTGCGGAACTGGGTTCTTATTCCTATAACAATTTTCGTCTTTCTAATTGAAATCATAACATTTTATGTCCAAGACTTGTTGAAAACAGAAGCAACCAATACAAAAGAGAGCATAATACAATTGTAGATAAAATTTAAGAATTTATTATAGAAATGCCCTACAAAGATGCAAAAATTTAAGAATGAATGGCGTTATTTTACCACCTGATTCTCTTTTAAAAATAGCTGATAAAATGATTAAAGATATTAAAGATGGAAAGTATGGTACATTAGAACAGCAGGCTCCTAACCTTGGAGATCCCGATCAAATGCAAAATATGACAGAAATGATGCAAAAGAATATGCTTACAATGATTCCCCAAACTTTGATAATGGGAGCGATTCATATGCTATTTTCAGGTTTTGTTACAGGTAACGTAAATAAGATGTATATAAGACAGTTAAATTACCATTCTCATTGCCATTACAGTTCAAAAGCATGTTACAAAGAGGAATTGAGACGCGAGAAATGGATGTTAAATGGGTTTCAAGCTTGTCTTGGTATTTTCTGAATATTTTTGGGCTGAAAAGTATTCTGACTTGTATACTAGGCGAAGCACCCGATACGTTGGCTGGAATGGTTCCTCAAACAAATCCTATGACAGTCAAGACAGAAATGCCAAAGTTGTTAAAGGCAGAATTGGAATCATTGGAACTCATTGATGCATCCGACTGGATATTAAATAAATTATGAGATAGAAAAGATTTGTTTATTACTTTTTATTTCGAGTTATTATCCACATCCCGATGTAAGCGCAAATGTAAAGCGCCATTCCAAGACCAAACAACACGGCGGCATTTTCTGCGACAGAAATTTCGTTGTTCAAACTAAATTGTTCCAAGGCGAATTCTCCATCACATCTAACGTTACGTCTTGGCACACAATTTTTAAACGTTAAACCAATAAATTCATTTTCAGTTATTCTGTCATTAAATAAGAAAGCGATTACGCAGTGAAACCATATTTGACTGGAGATAAATATTTTATCCAGTCTAAATAGTTTGGAATGGAGCCATTGTTTACAAAGAAACCACTAAAGATTATTACAGTAATTAACACAGGAGGCATAACAGCTAAAGCGACCGCAAGATCATCAAAGAAACTGGCACTCATTAGACCTATTCCAACAGCACAAATAGATTCTAAACAAATGATCCCCGCGTGTATAAAAAATTTATCTGCTGGACTTTGAAATCCAATCATGTAGTAATAAATCACAACTGTTGCAAAAGATGAAAGAACATAAAAAGGCAACTGATTCAACAAGAATAATAAAAATTACTTCTACTAAAATTTTACTAATATAAAAAGAGAACAATGAGTAATAGCCCGCGCCAAACTCGCGAAGAAAAACTTTCTTTTCAGCAGCAAAAATTGCCAAAATACCAAAAGCGCCTCCCATGATTTGGTTAGTAGCAATAAAATACATTGCACCAATTCTATTCTGTGCTTGTCCACGCATATCAGAATCCTGCACATTGAGGTAGATTAATCCAATTAGCAACCCCATGAATATTGCCTGACCGAATCTTGCTCGGACAATCATTTTATTTCTTATCGCATTCTTAAACGCTCTACCAAATAAATAATTGCTTTGTTTCGAAAATCCAGCAGTTTCAGTAACAGTAATATCTTTCAATCCACAACCTGAAGCTTTTTCAATCGATTCATTTATTGCTTTCGCTTCTTTAGTTTCTTTCCAAGCGTCAATCAGAGTTTGGATTCTTTCAGCGCCATTTTGTTTCGCATTGGTTTTATTGCCAAGATTATCACGTTGTTCAATTTCTTCAGAGTTATTTAAAACATGCATGAAAACATAATCTGCGGGATTCATATGTTTTGGACAAGGATGTCCATGTTCAGTCAAATATGAAACCATATTCTCTGCCGGTCCACAATACACTATTTGGCCTTCAGAAAGCAAAATTAAGTCATCAAACAAATGAAATATATCTGAAGAAGGTTGATGTATAGTTGATATTATTGTTCGTCCCTCTTTAGCAACATCCTTCAGTGTCTTCATCACATTGTAGGCTGTAAACGTATCAAGTCCAGATGTCGGCTCTATAACTATATTTAAGATTAAATACCATCTAAAAACAACACAGGTGGATTGATGANCATAGCAGTCCTCTTTCTTTCACCTCCGCTGATTCCCTTCACTCGAGCATCACCGACAATAGTATCTGCCGCTTTTTCAAGCCCAAGAACTTGAATTATTTCATTTACTCTGTCAGCTTTTTCTTGAACCGAAAGGGTATCTGGAAGTCTTAATGTTGCCGACATATTAACCGCTTCTCTCACAGTCATCGTTGACAATATCAAATCGTCTTGGAAAACAAATCCTGACACTTTCTTTACAGCAGATGTTTTTGCCTTTTCACCGTTTATTCGTATTTCTCCTTTAATTTCACCATCCGTAACTTCCCCTGCCTTTATAAAATGAACATTGTTTCACATTACCAAAACATTCAATAATGAAGTTTTCCCTGCTCCACTATTTCCCATGATTGCCGTCAATCTTCCTGGCTTGAATTCACCAGTAACCGACTTTAAAATGGTCTTATTCAGTATCGTAGCTTTCGATAAGGCATTTTTTTTCTTTTTAATACTTACACTATAATTAAGATCTTGGAAGGTAAAATGAACAGAGTTTTTAGGTCTAGTAAGTGTGGATTCCCTGATTTCACTCTCAGCCATTTATGAAAATTTTGGTAAACAAAAACGTTAGAAAACTTCCAAATTTTAAAAATTATGTGATCAACGCTGCTATGCTGTATGGGAACAAAAGTCCCTTTTCGATTTTTAAATCATAATAAAACAACATTCCTCAATAAAAAATTTCGCAAAAGGAAAAAAAGTACTCGTTGCGGGGGTCGAACCCGCGACCTTCGGCTTAGGAGGCCGACGCTCTATCCACTGAGCTAAACGAGCAATTGCAAAAATGCGCAATGTTTTTATGATGACTCATTTTGTTTAATAACACAACATTAATGATTCTTTTCACAAAATAGGCTGAATGTTAAAAAATAACTTTATAGAAATTTATTTGGCATTAAATAACTGTGGCAGCTCGTTTTCTAAGTCACTTAATTTGTGAATCAAATGTTTTCCAGCAGGTGGATTTTTCACATCCTTGTCAAATTCAACAATATGAATTCCGGTCCATCCCATTTGAGTTGCTTTCTTGATATTATTGTAAGAGTCATCTACTAATATGCATTTTGAAGGATCCGAAATTTTTGCTTCCGCCATTGCTTTTTCGAAGGCCGATGACTCGGGTTTACAAGGAAAATCAATTTTAGTATAATCACAATACGTAATACCTTCAAATTGATCTTCAATTTCCAATAGTCTCAAAACTCTTTTAGCATGTTTTCTAGAATAAATATTATACCAAGATATTACAATCCAGCATTGGTGAACACCCATTTCCTGGTCTTTAGTCGATTTAACATGGATTTAATCTGGGAATCCGGTTTTAAAATAGAATCAAGCGGTAATCCTGTCATTTAAGAATAAATTGACTCTTTTACCTCCATCGACAAATTCGTCATAATCAACGGGACAAATCTGGTGATGTTTTAATAAACCTCGAATCGCCAAACCGTAATCCAAGTAATACTTTGTACTAGTTTTTATCGCTTCTTCTTCGGTCATTCCCATTTTCGAAGTCGCGTACAGTTTTATTCTGTCAGCCATCATTAATCCGATATCAGTAGATTGCGCATATAATGTATTGTCCACGTCAAAAAAGAAAACATGCGAAGAGTAGTCGTCAGTCATATTGGAAACAAGTGCAGGGGATGCCAACTGATGGAAAGTTCGGGAATTATATGATTCGATGATACCAAAATTCAAATGCTCTTTTCTTAGCATCATAATCTTCGATATGTTAATTTTACTAGTTATTATCATCTTATATCCAAGGTGATTTTAAGCGAGCAACAAAACCATATTCGTACCCAATTCGTGATCCCATTATTTCAATAAATGCTCTTCAAATTGTTATCAATTACACCTTGGACTTTGGTTTTCATATTTAATGATTACTTTTTGAAATTATCCCCAATAATTGATCGATAATCAAAATGCGGCTTAGTACCTATGAGCATAAATCGAGATCCGTTTGACTTGGAGACATTTGAACCAGTACCCTTGGCAGAGAGCGAAAAGTTGCTCTTAAGACAAGAAAACGCTTCTTTAATACTAGAATCTGGGAGGTAAGGTAAATTTGTACTTTTTATTTCTGCGGTTATCCCGGTAGTTCTGCCAGCTATTCAATAGAAAAAGGAATACTATATGTTACTAATCTTCGTATTGTCTATATCGCGAAGCCTTCGTTATCTATATTCAAGAGTTTTACCTGCTCTTTTTTGGATATACAAGATGGCATGGTAAAGGAGCCGCTTTTTGGATCGTCTTTTTATAAAGCAAATCTAAGAACTGATCCAAATGGGGGTTTAATGTCTCCGTGCACTATGAAGGTCCTGTTTAAAGATAGCAGTGTTTACACTTTTTCAGATATTGTTAAAAGTGAGAGATTCAAGGCAGAGCAAGGTAATCAAATAAAGTAAGTATTTATTTTAGAAAACCTTTTTGTGCCGCTACCGGATGAACCATTACCCGCATACACGAAATCTGATGATTCATTTGACAGCATTACTCCACCATTGTATGATCATTAAAATTTGGCCTCAATTCAATAAATTTTGCATGCATATATAAAAATTTATTCGAGTACAATGGGATTATTCTTAGATCCAGGGGGATCTATACGATAAATAGGACCAAAATTTGATTTTGGTTCAGCAATTCTAGTTTCTGAAGGTTTATATTCTGTATCTGACGACAAAATAATTGCATCTTCATCATCCGACTAAATTGTACCTGAAATACACTCTTACGTCGTCAATAAAATAGTTCTTTTTGGGGACTCGTTTTTTAGAAGATGGAAAACAAAATTCATCATTTAGAAAAGTCTCATTTTTGTCATCGGGTTCATCCTGTAAGACTTTGGGAAAGTTTTTAAGATTCAATTTTACAATCAAACATTTATGTTCCTCTGGATCTTTTTTGATGTATACATGAGAATAGTCTTTTTCATCGTCGTCAGAATTAGTCAAATCAATAATTTCATTTTGTTCATTCTGTTTGTCGAATGGTTCATCAGTACTAGTAGCGACAACTTCCTCATTTAGGGATACCCAAGACCCATCAGGATTTAATTTAACACAAGTAGTATCACTATCAGTTTGCTTTATGATTGAGTCTAAAAAACTTTCAAGGAAATCTATGACAATTACCTATCATAAACCAAGTCGTCATAGTCAAGGGGTGACGAGCATAATGGACATTTCCAATCAGGAAAAATGATTATAGAATTTAAAAACGTCTTTAAATCAAAACAATTCGAATGATTGCAATTTTTTCCTCGGCCAGGAAACGTCATTCTTAAGTAAGAAACTGGGTCAATCAAACTAAGTGTAGAAGAAACCAAATCAAGTTCATCATTGGCTATTAAAGAAAAAACAAAAGCATACTTTCACAGTCTTTTTTTGTAGCATCGGCATTAGCAGACCTATCTTTCACTTGTTGCAGCAAAAGGTCTATAGGTAGTCTTTCTACTAAACTAATATGAATCACATGTTCCTATTTTTAATTCTTATATTTTTTACCTTTAAAGATGCGTACGAAAAGCAAATAGCCACTTGGTCACGGCTGGAGCACTGATCAATCAAACTTGTAATATCTAATGGTGCAATTATGGGAGTTTTAAGAGCGAGCCATGCCAGCTGTGAAAAAAACATGTATAATTACCAAGTCAACAGGTTTTCCATCTACATTAATAAAAAGGCCGTGTGGGTAAGAAATTTCTATGGCATCACCTTGTCGAACATTGGTAACAATTCCACAACTTAAATACACTCTGCATGAATTTGGTATTGGCTTTTTTATATTGAACATAATATCAACAGGTTTATGAACCATCGGAGATTCTAGTTAAATTACTGTATGACATTTACTAGGACAAAAAGCATCACCTAAATGCAATAATTTTCGAACCATGGGATTATGTTTAAATATAACATTCTTTATCCATTCCGAATTTCCTAGGGAAGCGCCATTAATGTAATATGGGCGCCGGTCCATTGCCGGATCAAGAAGTGGACCATTGGTATCAGATGTATTTGCAGTGGAAGGGTTTCGATTCACACGAGATTCAAAGTAACTCGCCTTGAATAGCGTGCATGATCTGTGTATATTAATTTGTCTTTCAATAGCCGTTATCAGTTGATCGTGCCGGTCAAAATTTTTTAGTCTGAGTGATTCTGAGATCGCTTCAGATAAAGTGTTTAGATACATACTTTTAGGACCCACTGGCAAATTTAGTCTGTTCTTCCGGATAATAGATTTTAATTCTGGTACAGTCAAGCTTGATAGTTCTCGTTTTATTGTGTTAGATGATTGTTTTAGCAAACACCTCAGAATTATCTGCTGACTTGGATCATCACTCATTTAAAAAATTTCTCAAAGTGTGTGCCACAAGAAGTAGACCGTTAAAGCAAAATAAAAAGGCCATTTAATATGTTTTCAATATTTCTTATCTCCTTCGAATGGGAAAGAAAGAATGAAATTTCGTAGTTATGAAAAATTGTCCTAGCTGTACAAACGAAGTTACTGCGATATGTGGATCTTGTTTAAGCTTTGAACTTGATCCACAAACCAAAGATAAATTAGACGATTTAAAAGAATTCCAGCTACATTTATTCTTTCCTTTAGGTGTACATGTTAGGGAGCATTCCACTCGACTAGCAAAAAACATTCAAGATTTTAGTTTGAAGGACATAGTTCGAGAAAAAATACAGGCAAATATAGATTCCCAAATTATTCAAACAGTATATATCAAGTTGTTATTCATAAAAGTCGCGAAAAATAGTTGAGATACATTTCACCTATGACGGGGAAGTGGACGATATTTTGCCATTTTCTAAAGGCAAAAAAGTAATAATTGTAATCATGGTTAACTTCAGAAGTTTTACAAAAAAGATCTAAACACGGTGCTGGAAAGTATCACTGATGATCGTTTCTCAGAGTACGTTGATTGTTTAAGATATATAAGATATTTCAGTGTTCCTCCAATTCCACCACTTTCAAAGCTAAAGATCAGAAGCTTTCAGTATTCTTGTCTTCCATTATACATCGCTGGACGCTACAATAAGTACTCAAGAGATGTTTGTCAAAGTCCTTGGACTATTAAAGGAAAAGAAAAAGGAATAGATAATGTTGAAGACATTATAGGAAGAGTTTGCAAAAAATATACAGAATGTTCAGCGTATTCATTAAATGCATCGGGAAGAGAGGACATTGATGTTCAAATGTTGGGTCAAGGGCGGCCTTTTATTATAGAGCTCAAAAATCCAAAATTTATAGCACTTCCCGAAGGGTTGAATAAAATTATTGAACAAGAAATAAACGCAGGAGAATTAGTTAAAGTTAACTCATTAGTCGAAGTAGATGGAATTTCAGCATCAAAAGAGATGAGGGTTGGCGAAGAAGAAAAAAGCAAGCTATATCGGTAAATCTTACTGCTAAAAATAATAGTTGTTTGGTTCATTCTGAAAGCAACTTAGATCAAGCATTAGTTGAAAGAGTAAACTCAATGTCGAACATAGTTTTAAATCAAAGAACACCTTTGAGAGTATTGCATAGGTAAAATAATGTTTGTTTCGACACAAGACGAGCTGTTTGTACTCGAGAGAGAACTATTTATGAAATCAAAGCACAGTTGATAAATTCTCATTTCTTAATTCTTAATTTAAGAGCGCAAGCGGGGACGTAACTAGTATTTAAAAAAGCTATATATAAGGTATATAAAGGAATTTATACATTCTGATATGGGCAGAACGAATCCAAGCTTTGGGACACTCTTGGGCCCAGACTATAAATGTGATATTTTGGAGCTAGATGTGCTTGATGTAGACTTCCCTTGGCCTCCAACGCAGAAATAAACGCAATTTCAAATTTATCAATTTTCCGAATTTTCTCATTTAGTATTTGCGCCAGGGGAAAAAAATAGACCCTGGCGAAAATGGTAAAATAACATACTTTTTTCATAATCCTTAGGCTATCGGAAAGAATAAGCGTTTATCTAAAGGGAAAAAAGGTTTAAAAAAGAAGGTGTAAGTGTTTGTCCGTTTTTACTGTGTTTTTACTGTTATTATATTTTTTAGTTTATAGAACCGTCTAATATTTAGTGTTGACCCATTTACTCGTAAAGATTGGTATGACATCAAGGCTCCATCTTTCTTTTCTCAACGTACTGTCGGAAAAACTGTTGTTAACCGCACTCAAGGTTTAAAGAATGCTGATGATTCTTTGAAGGGACGTGTTCTTGAGTTGTCTCTTGGAGATCTTCACAAAGATGTTGAAGAGCATGCTTTCCGCAAGTTTAAGCTCAAGGTTGAGGAAATTCAAGGAAAGAATTGCTTGACCAACTTCAATGGAATGGAAATCACCTCTGACAAACTTCGCTCTATGGTCAAGAAATGGCAAAGTCTTATTGAAGCACATGTTGATGTTAAGACTACTGATGGCTATCTTCTTCGTCTTTTCGCCATTGGATTTACCGCCAGACGTAAGAACCAAGTCCGCAAAACATGCTATGCTCAAGCTTCTCAGATCCGTGCTATCCGCAAGAAGATGTTTGAAATAATGACAAGAGAAACTGTCAACTGTGAATTGAAGGAGTTCGTTACCAAGTTGATTCCTGACACTATCGGAAAGGAAATTGAAAAGGCTACACAATCTATCTTTCCTCTTCAAAACGTCCTTATCCGCAAAGTTAAAATCTTGAAGGCTCCAAAGTACGATGCTTCCAAGCTCTTGGAACTTCATGCTGAAGGTTCTTCCTCTGGCTCAAAGGTTGCTCGCACTGGTGGATTCAAAGAACCAGTTCCTCAAGAATCTGTTTAAATAAATTAGTATTCATCATTTATTTATGTCGCTGGTTTTAGTTTTTGAGAGATATTATTGACGTAATTTGTAACTTTCGGCGTCCAGTAAGGCAATGTAATCATTACTATTATGCCAAGCAAAATGAACAAGATAAACAATAAGATANCGCCATTTTCCTTTTTACGCAATTTTTATCGCTTACCTGACATATGCTCTAATTTGCCTTGTTGCTCTTGTCAAATTGCTATCGAGTTGATCCATGTCCTTATCAATATTATCCAGCTGATGACCCTGTTCTTTTAGCTTGGCTGCAGTTTCTGTTCCTATATCAATTGTTTCATTCAGTTTCTGTTTTGTTCTAGCGGTTGATGCCAATGACGCATCTTGTATTTGTGCACCGGTCTTTGTCATCTCTTTTGCAGTCATGGAGTTTGGATCTATCAATATTGTTTCCAATTTTTACCGTTTCTCCTAGTACCAGTAGTAGCCATCGCATCGTCGTTTTGGGCATTTGTGAGTGACCAATTCAGGTCTTGAACAAGATTACTAATTTCTACTTCATATCCTCTAGCTCTCTAATTTATTAATGGAAGACTATTTTACCTCTTCGTAGGGTTGACCAACACTCCGTTCGACTTCACGAATAGCAATCTGCATGCTCTTTAGCTTATGTTTAGAACTTCCTAGTCTATCTTTTGCGTACTCTAATTTCTACGCTTTAAATTAAACAATATTACTTCAATTTTCAACCGTCCTTTGAATTTGGCGGCACTTGCCATGGTATCTCGTATTTCAGCTAGAGTTTCTTTTAACTGTTGTTCATAGTCTTCAATCTCTGTATTAAAAGTTTTATTATCTGAAACCTTCTGTCATTTACAGTATAAAAGAAATTCTCCGATTTGCCTGTAAGGTGCGAACATCAAATATTGAATTCGGCACAAAAATAGAATAATAATGATAAAAAACTAAAGCAAACACAATAATCTTATTGGAAAAGCGTTTTATTTGATTGAAAGTATTTCATATTTAAGCCCAAACCTAATATGTTTACAATCAAGTAAATTTACCTTGAGCATACTATCCCAACTACCTGTGCAAAGAGCCATACCATCTGAAGACACTCCTAGACAAGAAACTCTGTTTTCATGAGCTGTCAATACTCCAACACGTTCACCTTTAAGTGTATCCCACACATTGCAATTAAAGTCATCATAACCGGCAAATAAAAGTCTTCCGCTAATGGAAAAGGAGACAGATGTGATGCCGCACAATATATTATCATGAGTATACTGATTCAATTCCCTATCAGCTCTTAAATCGAATAAGCGGCAGGATGCATCATCTGAGCCTGTTCCCACTGCTTGTCCATTTGGTGAAAATCTAACTTAATTTTAACTTTCAGTGTTACTGGACTGCGTTGATGTCACTTTCATGCCCCGTGAAAGTCTGAACACATTTTCCGGTACGAATATCCCAGACCTTTGCAGTGGCATCACAAGCCGCTGAAACAAAAATATTTTTATCTGGGGAGACAGATAAACTTTTTCATAACTTTAATTTACGTTACCTCATTACGTCACCAGTGTGGTCATTGAATTCTAAGGTTTTAATATTCTCATCGATATCCCAGAGCATGCAGGACATATCTCCAGATGAGGTTAAAATTTGCCGGTCGCTTAAAAATCTGCAGCAGGAGAGGTATCCTGTGTGAGCACTTAATTCTCTAAAAGCTTTAATCGGGCCATCTTTTGATTTTAAATTGTAAATTGAGCAAATATTATCTAAACCACCACAAGCAACATAAGATCCGGATGGTGCATAAGCACAAGTCATTACCCAAGAACTTTTTAGTGGGATGGCGTGGATCTTGTTGGTAGTATATGAATCCCAAACGATCAATTTTCCATCTTGTGATGCAGATACAAGATGGCGTTTATCGTTGGCCCAATGCATTGCATAAATTTTGGCTAAATGACCCTTCAGGGTGCGACGGACTTTCATTTGTATTCTTGGAAGAGGTTCTAGGTCAGACGCAACAGCTTTAACTATAATTTAAATTTGAGTTTGGATTTACGAGTTTTGTCTGCCAGAGCATCTTTTTTCTGTTTAATTTGTTCTTTAAGAGCTTCAGCCTCCTTTCGAGCAGCAGCTATTTTTTCAGCAATATCAGCCATGTTCTAATAGTAATTGATGGGTGGATTATGTACTGTTTGCTATTAAGCTGAAATATGAAAACCAAACAAAGACGGCTTGGAAACCCTGGACAACCGTACGTTAATTGTGTTGCCAACAAGAAATGGAAAATGAAAGAAATAAAAGAATTATTTTTTATTTTTCTTATTAGGTTGATCGTAAGAGCGAAGGCGATCTGTGGAAATTTGTACGTTAACCTTTTCCTCCTTTTTACGTTTCTTGACTGTTGTTTCCAAGTTTACCAATTGTTCTTCTGACTCCTTCTCTTTATTTTTTTCAAGAAAATCTTTGTGCTTTTGCCAAAATGCATGAATGCGTTTCTTTTTGCTGTACTTTTCAACGTCATCCTTTTGCTTATTAATGTCACGATATCTTATAATGAAAATTTATGATTAATTACGGAGCCAACTTTTTCAATGAAACGTGTTGGTTCAAAATGCTGTCATCTGCTTCAAGGATATCAAAAGGCTTCAAACCAAAGGTGGAAGCTTGAACGTTTCTATATTTAAATCTAGTTGGCATTCCTCCAACCTATGAATGAAATAGAAGTGAATCTTACAATGTCTTCATAATCAAGTTTGTACATTTCTTCTTCATGCTCTTCAACAACCTTTTTAACAACATCTTCTTTTCTCTTTTCCTCCTCTGGTAAAATGTCATCAATGTCAATGTCATCATCAAAGACAGGCTTTTCTTTAAATTCCTTTTAAAATTGTATCTTAAAAATTACCTTGTCATCTTCATTGTAATAATCATCATCAAACGCCTTTTGCATTTGCTTGTCGTATTCCTCTGGATTAAATTCTCCTTCAACATCGATAACCTCCAAACTGTTCGCTAATTAAATAAACCCAAAAATTCTTACAGTGACTTCCAGTGATTTCTTTAATCTTCTTAATCTTTTCTTGAATTTCTGCCCTCTTGAGATTTTTCAATCTCTTAATTTCTTCAGTCTTTTTTAGTTTTTCTTCTTCAAGTCTCTTCTTTTTGTTTTCTCTGTATTTCTTTCTTCTTTCTGTTTTCTTTCTAACAGATCCTTCAATATTTCTTGGATAGTTAAGAATGTCAAAGCCACCACTAGGTAAAGCTATATAGAGAATCTTACGGTTCTTCAAATCTAAAATTGTATTGCTCTTCAAATTCATCCGTTTTTTCTAAATTCTCTAAATCCTCTTCTTCTTGATCGCTATCAAACTCAAACTTGTCTTGCCTGTCAACCCACCCTCTATTCATCACATAATTCAATAAAAATTTGTCTTCTTCATTCATGTTTTGTCTTTCATTTTCATCAAACCATTTCAAAAATGTTCCATCTTCATTTTGCTTTAAATTATTCTTTAAAAATTCTTGATATGCTTGTTCCTCTTGTGCTATTTCTTCTTCTGTCTTTTCCTTGGGGACAAACAAATCATCGTCTGCCTCAACTTTAACATTTTTAAACTCATCCTTTAACATTTCTTGTTCTTCAACGTAAGTTGGTTCATTTGACTTGCTTTCAACTAATTCAGCATTCCCTTGTAATAGTTGCTCACGATGATAATCTGTTAAGGTCATCTTCTTTTGAACTTTAACTTTTTCCTTTTCTTCCTTGCTTACTTTTTTCCATTCACTTTCTACTTGCTCCAATTCTTCACCTATTGGGTAAAACAATCTAATTAACATACCTTTGAAATAGTTTTTATTTGAATCATAAACTTCAGGCTTCTTCTCTCTAATTGCAGAAATAGTTTTCAAAATTTGAGCCTCTATGGCTGGTGTGAGCAACTCGGCATCAGAATCTTCTTCTTCATCTGACTCACTATCGCTTTCAATGTCACTTCCTTCAATCATACGCTGAGCTGTTCCTTTTCCATACTTTTTGTCAGCCTTATCATATTTTCTTAGTGTATCTTCATCATAATCTCCGTATTTTTCTTGCACTTATCAAATTTAAAATCTTAAAAATTACATTGTGACAATTCTTCCTTTTTCTTTTTTTCTTCATAAGACTTTGCAAACTTCTTATTGATGTTCAAGGTTTCCTCTGTATCTTGTTCGTCAAATAAAATTTTCATAACTCAGCCTTCGAAATTCAAACCACAATTTAAATTTAAACTTGAAATAATAAACTTGTCAAAAATTAAAATCAGTCAATCAATGTGCTTAGCGACGTGTATAAATCCGGTAGCGCATTATGGACAAGCTGACTCGGCGTTATGAAATTGGCCAGGCATTAGGAAGGTACTGCAGAATTCATTAAAAGTATAAAGTGGTGCTTTTAGTGAAGTTCGTCAAGCTGTTGATAAAAACACTGGACAACAATACGCGATAAAAATTATTGACAAATCCAAATGCGCCGGGAAAGAGGGAATGATTCATTCGGAAGTTAATATTCTTAAAAAAGTTAAACATGAAAACATCATTTCCTTGATTGAACTCTATGAAACAGAAACCAAATTGTACTTGGTGATGGAACTGTAACACAACATATAATAATACATTAGCGTCACTGGAGGGGAGCTATTTGATTCCATAGTTGAAAAAGGTATTTTGATTAAAGTTACTTAATAGGGCATTATTCTGAGCCAGAGAGTGCTCGAATCGTTTATCGAATATTGTCTGCAGTTAACTATCTTCATGATTTGGGCATAGCTCACAGAGATTTAAAGGTATATTTGAACATGAAACTTGAAATTAGCCAGAAAATTTGATGTTTTCCGACAAAACATCCAATGCAAGGATAATGATTGGCGATTTTGGTTTGTCTAAAATATTCAATGAAGAAGAAGTTATGAAAACAGCTTGTGGTACGCCTGGATACGTTGGTAATTTTTTTATCTTCTTTAAAACAAAAGCGCCAGAAGTATTAAAACGCAAAGGTTATTCCCGCTCAGTAGATTTGTGGTCGATAGGAGTAATAACTTATATATTGTAAGTTTTTTAAATTTCAATTTACCAAGGTTGGTTGGATATCCGCCATTTTATGAAGAAAATAATGCAGCATTATTTGCATTGATCATGAAAGGTGATTACGAATTTGACTCGCCGTATTGGGATAATATATCAAAAGAGGGTAAAAAGATAAATTTAAATTGAATTAAGCAAAGGATTTTATTTCAAAGCTTCTAGTTGTGGATCATGAAAAACGATTGGACGCCAGAGCGGCAATTGAACATCCCTGGATTAAAAGATTTAAACCGGAAGAAAATGAACTTGTAGATAACCTTAGAAAATTGTCAGTTAATTCTCCAGAATCCCCTGCCACTGACATTGTAGGACACTTTGAAACTGACAACAATGAATCTGCAGACTCAGAGCATGAATTTGAACGTCAAGAGACAGTGGTGTTGCAAAATAGTAACCCTAAACAAACAGCGGCAGAGAGACAAAGCACAGCTGTTAATTTGGTGGAAAAGAAACCAGCAGGTGATGGCATAAGATTTTTAAGTCTAAATTTATTCATTCGACCCCCGCTAGTCAAAACAAACTCCTCTGATTATAAAGATGCTCGATTAACTTATTTTTCAGAGCACATTTTGCCCAATTACGATATTGTTGCGTTACAAGAAATATATGCTCGAGGGTCGTCTAGACAGAAAAAGTTGATATCGAGAGCAAAAGAAATCGGCTTTAGTTATTATTTGCGTAGCCCAGCGCAAGATTTACTAAAAGGATTCATTGATGGCGGCTTATTGATTTTAAGTCGCTATCCCATTATTCATACGACCAGATTAACGTTTGAGAAAAGCATCAACACAGATAGGTAATTTCAAAAAAGCCAATAAACTAGATTTACAGCTAAAGGGGCTATTCATGCTCACATTCAGATTTCAGATGATTTAAGGATTCACATTTTCAATACTCATCTTCAATCATCACCTTCAGTTGTTGTTGATTTAAACGACCCAGTTGTTACTAATAGACAAAAACAGCTTCAAGAATTGCGCGAAATGATGATCAATTCAGTTAAACAATTTGGGGACTCTGATCCAATAATATTAGTTGGAGATATGAACGTTAATTCAAGATTTTCAAAGACTATTGGGCGGCATAGTCCAGAATACAGCCAGATGATGAATATTCTTAAATATGGAAGAATCACAGGTGAAGCAACTAGTCAAGACACAATTTTACAATTCAATGATTTATTATATGAAAGATACAATGAGCATCCAATTACATTTGGAGATTCTGGTGAAGAAGGGATTGTGGCTTATAAGGATGGCCAAAAACGCATCGCGGAGAAAATATTGACTGAAAAATCAGCTGTTGGATGCTGTCAATCAATTGATTATTTATTCTTAGCAAATCGTTCTGGACCAGCATTGAAATTTGAAACTAATGAAAATATTTTAGTCCCAACATTTGTCGTTGAAGAGCAAGATTTTACTCATCTATCAGGTAAGAAGATTAAATCATAAAAAATTAAAGATCATTATGGAATTCATTTTATTTTTACTTTGAACAATTAATAGTAATAAAAGCTCTTTATTGTTCCTTGTTTATATATGTTGATAAGCAGATACATTCTTGACATTTGCCATTACTGTCAAAAACATTTATCGCAGGAATCCATACAAAATTCTCTTGATTGGGATTAGGCCTTTTTGATGAGAATAATTTCGTTTGAACAGATTCATTGGAATGGCAAAGTTCTATCTTAAAGTCTAGATAAGAATGATCATTATCTATTGGATTTCTTTTGCAAACATTTATTTGAATTTCCACTAAACTTTGCCTCGGTAGTTCCTTGACAATAACAAATGCAAAATTGTTCTTTAGACCGAACTTAGCCAACAAAAGCTTCACTAAATCTACATCATTTTCAGTCACCAAATAAACAATGGCGCTTTGAATTTGACTAATATCTAATTTATGGTAGTCTAAGAGGCTCTTGATGCTTTTCAGAATATAGAGCGTTTCTTCATTTACATTGACAGGAGCAGGTAAAGACATTGTCGGGGGAATGAGACCGATTTGACCCGCGTAAAAGTACGTCCCATTATAGTTTATTGTTTGAGAATAAGGACCTATATTTGCTGGTGCCCAATAACTAATTCCTTGTACATGAAGTGCTTGTCTCAAATGTAGCAATGATCCTACAGATGCAATAACATCCATGTAAACATCGATGTCTTTTGAAATATTAACTGATACACATGCTCTAGACGGCGGATGTACATCAAAAAATTCTGAAAATACCGAATTTACGAGAGCAAAATCAGACATTGAACGAACGTACACATGAATCATTAAAATACAGGACATTGATGAATTTAGTTCCTCAAGACGAGATTTTACTAGAGACAAGATGAAACGAGACTTTTCCGTTATGTTTTTATTACAGTCGGTACAAAACAAAGCAGATGTCGTTATAATATCGCCCGCAGCAGAAAAAGTATTAATGTTTGTAAAGTTTTCAAAACAAGCAATTTCAGTATCATTTACAGATCTTGGGACTTCCAGAATTTTTGTGCACAAATCTCTCTCCCAATCAAAGTTTTGCAAGTGTTTTTTAATAATAATTCTCTTCATTTCTTCTGTAAGACCGACTTCCTCCTTTTGCTTTTCTTTGACTGAAAGGATTTTAGGTTTTAAATAGAGGACAGGGGCAAAAGCATCATTGGAATGAACAACAACTTCAGATTCTTCAATGACAATTCTCTTTTTGAATATAGGACAGTCAAGAGTAATTGTCTCAAACTCTCCACCTTCACCACACACGTTCCCACCAAATTTCCTTTCTAAATCATACAAATGATCCTTCATCTGCGCTAGACTTTTTCCTAAATGTCTTTGATCTAGTCCTAGCGATGCTACTTTAACTAAAATTGCGTTTAGATCACAATCGATCATTTCGTTTAACAAGCTCTTTTGATCCTGGCACCAAAGATATGCCAGAGTCTTTAGTCCAAGTTTATTACATCTAAAAATTAGTTAAATCTTATTGCTACACTTGCTCCACTCTTTCTCTTTGGTATGTAGACAAAATAGCGCCAACTGAAACTGCTTCTATGTCATGCTCCCTCTACAATATATGAAACATTCAATACTTACTTTCACCATTTCTAAAAGAAAGTACAGGTCATGAACTTCATTCTCCCAATCAACATTTTCTACTCTTTCATCGTGGGTCTCTAAACATCTTCGAAAAAGAGGCAACTCTAGACATTGTGAAATTAGCTCTATAAAATCATGACCAACTGTTTGATACATCATAGAATCCCTTTCATCTTTATTATAAAATAGCAGCAAGTAATACCTGGATGATTTTTAGGTGGACAAAGATTGGCTAAAGCGACGATTTCATGCCCGAGCGCTACACAATTCATAAGATTAAAACAGCTATCTTTGCCACCACTATATTCTACAAACTATAATTATATACCTGATAAGTCCAACAACTCTCATTTTAACTTTTAAGCCACATATTTTTTTGCTGTCAACGGCATGTTCCCCATCCAATCGGAGATAATTTCAATACGCATGGCCTTATCCAATCATATTCAAGATTTTTGACTATATAGTGTTTTCTGCAAATCCGTCTAATAATTGATGTCAAATCAGGAAAACAACGAAAGTAACGACTCCTCGCCATTTAACGGAAATAGAATAATAGCATTGAGATTATCTGGAGATGGCCAATCTTATTACACTGTTGAAAGTGGTGGTGGGGATAATGATGAAGCAGGAACTCAAACCGCCATGGACATAGATTCAACCAGGAACGGACTTTTGCAAATACTATTTGGTTTAAATCAACAACTAAGCTTGGCAAGAGGAAATGACGATATGGGCGAAATGCAAAGGCCTCTATTGCATTCTTCAGAGCCTGATCCAGGTACCAATGAAATTCCTCAAGTCAAAATTCCGAGATCTTGCTTAATCGTAAAAGACGATTTTTCTTACAATGATGGGCAGCTAAAAAATTACCTATCTAAGAAGTTACAAACCCGCGTTGTTTTCTGATATGAATAAATAATATTAATGTCTTTTTTCACTCCATTTCAAGCATTCGTGGTTCAATGGTAGAATTTTCGCCTTCCAAGCGAAAGACCTGGGTTCGATTCCCAGCGAATGCAGTTTTGCAATAATTTTGTATCTTTGTTTTTCGAAATTTATGAAAAGAAATGGTAGACGGTGAAACACCAAGTCAAAGAGTGGACAGAGTGAGTCAGAAAGTCACCTTTTTGAAGAAAAGTCTACATGCAGATTATGTAAATAACATGAACAGAATAAATGGAAAGCAAAATCACATATGGAACCAAGTAGAAAACTGCGTTGGTCATAATTCTACAAAATTTCACATTGAGCAATTGGATGATTATCATACTTTAATCAAGGAACTTGTTGGAAAATGGGAACTAATCATGAATTCTATAAAGGCCCCATTTGTTGGGAATGGGATTCTTTTTCCTCCGGAGCAGCAAAAGTAATTGTTTATGTAATTTTTTACGAGTAATCTTTTTCAAGTTTGCAATGGAATATCTCAGCAACTAATGGTTCAACCTGATGACTTTCTACCGAATATTTCTCGAATAAAAAAGAAAATCGTTGAATTAGTAATTTGATTTGTATCTTGAAAGCAGAATGAAATATTATCCAAAGCTCCTGAAGACATAGCAAATCAGATAAATGAATTTGGCAGATTAAAGAACATGTTGGAATCGATAAAAATAATAGAAAATGAATTTTAAAAAATAAAGAAGAAAAGTTTTATATTCATTCACAAGTGACCATCATCCGTTTTTCTTGCGTACTCGCTTTCTACTACACCCAGATGCAATACTCGGCTGCCAGTAGAACAGACAGGATCAGCAGACTTTCCAATAATAATCCCGTCTTCTGGAGCGTAATATGTCTTCTCCAAATTACCAAATACAGAGTGTATGAAGGCAATAACTTCACCTCGTTTGACCCATGTGTTCACGTCTGGGATCACAGATAGGATACCGCCACATTCTGAGAAGATCCAATAAGATCTCGCGCAAACCACTGGATCAAAGTCAGGCAAATCTGGTTCTTGTGGGATCATTTTCAAATTGCAAAGGATATTAGAAACTCCGATTAAAGCATTTTTAACAAATCTCTTTTGAAATTTAGAAGGGTCACCAATTTCGACAGTTATGGATGGAATGCCTAATTGTATCGCAGCTCCTCGTAATGACCCATCGGGACTTTTGTTATGCACAATGATCAACTTTAAATGCACATATTTTATTTACTTGTGGATTTTGAAGCAAAGCCATGCGTTTGATTACCGGATCTAACATGTCCGCGCGGACATACAAACTATTCATTCTACCCTTGCTTGCAGTATGTAAATCAATCAAGTAGTTAAATTTTGACACTATTCGCTTCATAAAGTGGTATGCATAGACTTGGGCAGCAGTTCCATTTTTCTTGCCTGGCATGAGTCTATTCAAATCAGATCCATCGCTGAATCCCCTTTGAGAACAAAGATAGCCAGGAACATTGGCTATTGGAACAGCTACAACTATTCCATGTAAATCTGAACATTTTATTTCTGTAAATAATCGGTGAATCAATGGAATTCCATTCAGTTCATTGCCATGGAGGGCTGCTGTTATTCCCACAGTCGGTCCTTGTTTAACTCCCTTTTTCATATATTGGATTGAGGTATACTTTTGCTACAATAACTGGCACTTTAATAGGGCCACCCATTCCATCTTCAGATATCGTTACCCAAAATCTTGAAATGGCTCCCCACGGAAATATGTTGACATCAAGAGAATCGTAAACAGACAACTCGCAATCATGCACATTTCCTATGTTTTCAGGCTGAGGAATAACATTGGATGGTATTTTCTTTCTCCAGAGCTTTCTTATCCTATAGCACTTCCTTACCAATTTTGCTTGAAGTAATAGGTATTCATCCATTTCTGACTTTACAAACCTGGAATTAGTCACTATTGGCCAAACTTTGATATAGTAGCATTATTTATTTTGTCGTATTTTTTTAATATCTTTTTAAAACCCGAAATGTTGGTCTGAGAATAGTCTGCCAGACCTTCCAATAAGACTAAAAGGTTTGAAATCTCGTTTGCCCATTCTTTTCTTTCTTCTTCAGTTAAATCATCACTCCACTTATTCAAGAAGAGACTTTGAATGTACCCGATTTTGTAATTCTGTTAATTTCGCCTTGGCCTCGTTTTCCTTTTCGGCATAAAACGACTCAACTTTATCTAATTCAATAAGTACGTTCTTCTTGAACGAATTGTAAGTATCATCTATGCTAATTATTGATGTAATTAACCTTTAGTCGGAGCCGATTGTTCTTTTATTTTCCCTTTTAATTCTTTATAATTAATATAATCATCTGCCCATTTTGGTATACTTCTTAGAGATAATTGCTTTGCAAATTTCATATCAAATTTCAAGAAAATTGAATCCTAATAGTAATCAAAAAAATCACTTAATAAATACGTAATTAATTTATTTTCCTGTTTAAGTCATTTGAAAATTTGAATATTTTTGATAAGAAGCATTTTAGGTCATTAATAATCTAGACTTAGATTGGTATAAGGAGCGCAAACTACAATGTATTTGATCTTGAACCCATTTACTTTGTAAAAACAGCATTAATTTGGAAGAATTTTTTTTTTGTATATTAGCATTCTATATCTGATGAATTTAGCCACCAAAATCACGTTTTCACTACATGTTGAGCACGTCAAAATTGATCCCTGAAATAAGTGTTGATAACGTTCCAATTGATTCTATAAAGCTAAATGAACACGTTTTAGAAAAAAAGAAGAGGGAATTCATGCAAGGAACTGTAATTGGTCCAGGTGAATTTGAGAGTGAAAGACACTTCTATCCCCGCGTTCTTAATGCAACAATTCATCCTCTTGTCTCCTCATTTCTTCACCTTGGTAATGACAGGGTACTTACTCGGTATTGTCACTTGAACCCTCAAATTGATCAAAGTAAATTGCGAGAGTTGATGTTTTATAAACCAAAGTATTTTCACTGGGCAGGTAATACTTTGAATATATTGATTATTTTAAGGATGTGATTTATTCAGTGTAACTACTAGTAGTGGGCAACGTCAAATGATAGTCATTGAGACCAACAGCTGTCCGTCAGGGCAAAAGTCAATGCCACTTCTTTCTGAAAATGATGAGCAAGGAGGTTATAGAGTGGTTATTGAGAAGACATTTAAAAGTTTGATTGAAAAAGCAGACCCAAAGTTGGGTGGACTGGCTGTTCTTTGTGATAAAAACATGATGGAGGCTTCTGGATATGCTTCAGTGATGGCAGATGTTACAAAAGAATCTGTATATTTAGTTGAATATGTTAATCATGATTCTGATCCTCCTGTAAAATGGGAAGATGGCGTGTTGTTTGTTAGGGATTGCAATAAAGAATGGCATTCTATTAGGGCTTGTTTTCGTTATGTAACACAGAAGCCATGGAATAGATTTCCAATTCACACGAAAACGTTAGTTTTAAATGACATTGTTGCATGCTTATCTGGGGGTAGAAACAAGGCGATGGCTGCAAGGGCCTATGAGTTTCTTAATCATGAGTTGGAACAAAGCGGATTGTCAGTGAGAGTACCTGAAACTATTAGAAATGTTTCAAAGTCAGAAATTCCTTTATGGATTGATTCTTTTGGAGGTCACGGGGTTCTTAAAGTTCCCTATTCTAATGCTGGCCAGGGTGTTTATACAATAACGAATCCAGAAGAACTAAATGATTTCATGAAAGAAGATCACCATTATGATAAATTTATTGTTCAAAGTTTGGTCGGGAATGCATCATGGAGTTCCATTCAAAGGGCGGGTAAATTTTATCATGTTGGGACGATCCCAAATAGAAAGAATCAAACGTTTGTAACTGATATGAGAATGATGATTGCTTCTACAGATGATGGATTCGTTCCTGTGGCTATTTATGCCAGAAGGGCCAGAAAGCCTTTACTTCAAAATCTTAGTGATGATCCAGATGGTAAAAAATAATCATAAACAACAAAGTCACTTCATGGGAAATGCTTGGCACAAATCTTTCTGTAAAAATTGGAGAGAATGAATGGACAACCGAATCTCAAAGATTGTTACTAATGGATAGAAAAGACTTTAATATTTTAGGTATTGGTATTGATGATTTAATTGACGCCTACATTCAAACTATCCTTTCTGTCGTAGCCATTGATAAAATGAGCCACAGGTTAATGCCAAACAATAAATTTGATATGGAATTGTTCTCAGCTCTAAATCCCGATGAAGCTCTTTTAAACGAGATTAAATTATAAAATCTGCTTCAATAAATATCATCTAATTTCGAAATTTCCAAAATATTGTATTCTATTTTTAACAATGAGCAAAGCAGAAGAAGCCTTAAATCCAAATTTTCCTGTAGAGGCATCTGCACCACCACCACCTTCTTACTCTGATTTCACCTCTCAGAATGGTTTTGCCTACTACCCCAAAGTGGAAGAACTTCCGTCTTATTTTGCGTTTGACAGTGTTCCAGATACGTACATTTTAACTCCACAAACATGTCCTAGCTGGCAACCGTCTAATGTGAAGTTTGAAAGAGAAAACGATGGTGACATAAAGTCTTTTGATAAAAGTCTCGATTACAGTAAAGAAGAGCTATGGAAGTTTTTCCTAACACACTTAAATCCGCCAAGGGTCTTTATTGCTGCTAGAGGATACCATCATGAGACCAGACATCATACTGTTTACACTAAAGACGCTGACGGAAGGACCCATAGTTCAGTAAGAACAGAAACAATCACAGTTGAAGACTTTAATTTTTCAATAGATATATCTTCATTTGTACAAAAACAATGGAGCGCTCTTGTGGTCGTTCCAGAAAAGGATGGTAGCTATCGTGTATTCAGTGAGGTTTTAGACTCTTATGCTTCTTCTGAAAACAAATTAAAACAAATAATTTTACGGAAGCAATTAGACTGGGATGTACAGGGCGCAATCAACATGGTCTACAATGTGATAAGGATGACCGGATACAACCATGAAGTTTCCGTGACGATGAAGCTTGGTGCAGATAAAATTAAAGTTTACTCTAGCTCAGCAATATCTAGTCTAGCCAATAACACATGTGTCAGAGTAATGTGCTTTCTTACTTGCCTTTGGATTATATTTATGCCTACATATTTGATTGCAAGGAAAAATATTGATAACAAAATAGTCTGTAAATTTCAAATGGTTATATCTGTCGAGGAACTTTATCGTAGAAATTATCATGTCATCTATGCGACCGTTGTCAGTAGATCTAAAAATAGACTTTGGCAAGGATAGAACAAGACAAGGATATTCCATTTACAGAGCAATAAAATCATATTCNATCTATGCGACTGTTGTGAGTAGATCTAAAAATAGACTTTGGCAAGGATAGGACAAGACAAGGATATTCTATTTACAGAGCAATAAAATCATATTTGATCATGATAAAATCATTTTTTCTTATCACATCTTATTGATAAAAATAGACCGAAAATTCCAAAGTTAGAAATTTTATGTTACAAACCCAGTCCCTGAAAAGACCTCTCATGAAAGATCAACAAAGTATACTGGAAAAAGAAGCTTCAATTCATGCCTTTGATCTTTCAATAAAACGAAGAAAGTCGTCAACTAAATATGATGACCCAAAGAGAAAGGAATATGGTTTCCTCAGAGCTGGTTCATTATTTACAGGATATCAAACTCCAGGTGAATCTATTTCGAATATCAAATATCCAGTTGCCATTACTTTGGATGTAACAATCTAAATTTATGATTAATGTAGAGAGTGGACCTTACTGAAGGATTTTTGTCAGGAAGTCTCAAGATCGAAAATTTAGTTCCAGTAAGTTGTTAATTATATTTGTTTCTAGAACATTCCTACATTAACTACATATTTTGAAGGGGAAATCATAGGACCACAGTATTCCTTCCACACTAACAAATGGGTAAGATAAATGTATCTGTAAAATAGCATGCAGATTACGCTGTAGATCTAATTCACTGGAATAAGTTTCCACCTTTCTACGAATTCCTAGATAAATTTGTTGAACACGATAAATCCTCATACGGCGAGTTATTCATTGAAAATCCCCTTCAAGGAGATTACGTTTTCATGAGACTAAAAGTAATGTATTTTTCGTACAGATATAGGAAAAATTTGTTCTGCCTTATAAAGCGAATCCATTCCTTAATGGAGCTTCATATGATGGTTTCTATTACGCCTGCATGCATTTAGAAACAGGAAGTCTTAGTGCATTTTATTATTATCCTTGCTCAAAAAAGTAATTGATATACAAATTATGTCAGTAGGTTCCAAAACCTCAAGGTTCAGCCTGTTCGAGAGAAGTTTAAGGCTCAAAGCTACGATTTCCAATAATTTCACCAAATTTTGCATGCATTTAATTAAATTTTTATTTAAAGTTATTGTTTTCTTTTAAGGTCCTAGAAATGCATTGATTTACAACTTCAACCAAGTGAGTGTTCTCAAGCGCAGCCGCAACGCGTTCCTTGTCAGCCAGCTGTTTATTAACTGCGTCTTCTGATTGATGTGTACCTTTTCTGATCATAACCGTTACTCTGAATCGCTTAGGTAGGCAGTGCAGAAGTCTGACCCGGATAGATAGCCCAATTAACGTTGCCATAGAGCAGTGGGGTATAGTTGGAGTGAATTCTACTAGTACAAAATCATTAGTAATGTTAATATGTTGTATTTGAACAACGTTTAGTTGTTCCAACGTAAGCGGATGTTCTGGATCGTTAATATTACGTATAAGCTCAAATATTTCTTCCTCGTCTATTAAATCGTGTATATTCTCATCAAAATCACTCGACCTCGGCTTGAAACTATGAGTAGTGTCGAATATGGTAGGATTTGAGTTGATCAAACGTGTTTCTGACATTCGGAAAAATGCTTTTCCATTTTTCAAATCCGTTCACATGACAACATGAAATGGNGTTGCCATAGAGCAGTGGGGTATAGTTGGAGTGAATTCTACTAGTACAAAGTCATCAGTAATGTTAATATGCTGCATTTGAACAACGTTTAGTTGTTCCAACGTAAGTGGATGTTCTGGATCGTTGATATTACGTATAAGCTCAAATATTTCTTCCTCGTCTATTAAATCGTGTATATTCTCATCAAAATCACTCGACCTCGGCTTGAAACTATGAGTAGTGTCGAATATGGTAGGATTTGAGTTGATCAAACGTGTTTCTGACATTCGGAAAAATGCTTTTCCATTTTTCAAATCCGTTCACATGACAACATGAAATGGGTTGGCAAGAGTTGGGCTTTTCTATATCTTACATGCATATTTAGACTTGTGTATGCGCAAGTTGGCGTTGATTTATACAAATACCCGAATTGCGGTGTGCTGATGGGATCATTCAACGAAAGGACTTCAGCATCTGATAATTTTATTAACTTCACTTACTATGGGGATGATAACACACTCTCTCGAAGCCTAGTTGTGAACATTACAGGAGTTTATGGGTTTTTTAATTCTGTATCAAACTATTTCTATTTAAGTCGTGAAGGCCCATCATCATGCGGGTTTTCGTTGTCGGGATATAATTTTCTCGAATTACAGATTGAAAACCCTTCTAATAATTTGGATTTCAATTTGACAATTAACCATATGGCCTCTAACTGCGTGAGTAGAGATTCATTTTCAACAATCAAGCTTTCAACGCTGATTCAAATCAATCGAACTGAAATATCATATAATCCACAAAATCGTCAAACTTATCATATCCCATTGAATATATTTGCCATAGATTTGACTCAAGTCCAAGGGTTTACCTTTGACTCGGCAAGCACCAACCCGTCTTGGTTGTCAATAAGAAGGATAGCAGCATATAATGTTAGTTGTTTAGTTAGAAACATGAATTTCTCATATTCATTGCCTGAAGTTTACTCGAAAAAGCACGTATATAGGCCCGCTTACAACGATACAGGAGCACTATCTATTGATCAGAAATACAACGTTATCTTCGAATTTATCGACAACAAAATTTTACATTTTGTTCCTTCCAGAAGAGTCTATATTCAGTCGTCGATAATTTTTAGATTTGAAAAGACAAACATAACGGATTACAGAAATATTGTTTTCATCTTGAAAGGACCCTTACTTGCATTATTTGATATTCAAGTAGACAATATTTTAATACGATCTTCCCAATTTCTAAATGCCAGTTCTTTTGCCCACAATTCATCTGCAATATATGTACCAACCTCATTAATTCCTACAAATATTTTTTCAAATATTTCTCTTGTAAATTTCTTCCCATCAGGTGCATCATTTTTCCTATCCGAAATATTTTTGTTGGGGCAAGATGCTACCTTACCTACCAGTCCCCAACCGTCTATTTCTTCAACTATGGCTACACTCATTCAGACTATTAGTGCTATATATTCGAGTAGCATATTTTCTAACAGTATATTGAGCAACGGAGATCTTTCGTATACTACTCCAATTTCCTCGATGTCCCCAACCTTAAAACCTACTGAACAGAAATTAGGTCAAGTCGATTTTAATATTGTGATAATCCTCACCGGATCTATTGCAGGATTTTTTGTTATTTCTTCTGCATGGACCATGATTGCTATACTACGAAGAAGGAAGAGGCAAGCAATGTAAAAAGTTCTTTAGTTAAAATATAGTGAAGAAAAAAATGTATCCAATTCGAAAAACGTTTTATTAAATTCTACTAAAAAGATCGATATAGCAGCAAATACTCCAGTAAGGTCTCCTTCTGCGATGGCAGACTCTCAAAAACTATTCGAAACAAACGTAAAAACCAGAGAGGCGGCGATTGCTAATGACTATCAAAGCCCGAAAATAGTTTTGGGTAGAAACAAGAGTCATATAAATGTCGGAGAGGTTTCATCTCCTGAAATTCCAACAACCCCCACAAAAATTGTACTGAAAAAGGTGGACGGAAAATCTAAAATGACGTTATCAGAGTCAAATATTATAAAGAATGAACCATTCGATCAGACCTTGGTATGAATAATCTACATATTTAAAGAGGCAATCAGCAGTACTGTAATGAGTGTACCCGGTTATGCGGAGATTGATCCGGAAAGAGATGTGACGGTCATTGGCGATGTGATTGGCTACGGGGCTTCATCAGATGTTTATCGTGGGAAATTATTGAATCGAAAATTTGCACCTGAAGTTGAAGATATTGCAATAAAAGCATTTAATGGTATAGATATGCTCTGGTGAGAAATTAGATTCATATTCTAAAAACGCATTCTTAATGGAAGTTGCTATTCACAGCGGTCTTAAACATCAAAATGTCGCAAGATTTGTTGGATTTACTAGTCAGCCAATGTGCATGGTTTTAAAATTTTATGAAACAAATGTTTTTGACATTATATCAAATCGGAAAGACCGTATCACTGAGCAATATGTCCTACACGTAATGCAAAGTATAATATCTGGCATGGCCTTTATTCATTCCAAGGGAATTGTTCATTTTGACTTGAAGCCTCGTAATTATATTTTATATTTTGAATCAGAAAACATTTTAATATCTGACGAAGAATGTGTTATATCTGATTTTGGTTTGGCTCGAATGGTTGATAGTATTTTCCATGATAAACTTGTAGCCGGGATAGAAAAAGAAGATAAATTAGGTCTAACAATATCATATGCGAGCCCAGAGGTACTTAACTAGAATGGTATATTTTTAGTTACTTACAAAGGTTAAATTAAAAGAGAAAAACGTAACCGAAGAGCATAAAGCAGTCGACGTATATTCTTTTGGAATAATACTTTATGAACTGATACATAAAAGGAGAGCGTGGCATGAACTTTTGCAATCTGAAGAAAATGCAACCGAAAATATAATACGACATGTAATAATGGGTAATTATGTTATATCTTTATTTAAAAAGGCATCAGGCCAAAATTTGATGAGAACATCAATCCGCGTCTCTCCGATTTGATAATGCAATGTTGGAACCAAGATCCATTGCAAAGGCCATCGTTCTCTTCTTTGACGGAAATAAAAGGCATTTAATGAGTAAGATACATGGACAAAATTGTCTATTTTGAGAATCGTTTTAAAAAATTAAAATTTACCCCTGGCGAGGATCGAACTCGCAACCTTCAGATTAGAAGTCTGACGCTCTATCCAATTGAGCTACAAGGGCCTATCACTGTATATATAAGTGTTATAAAATTGCTATCAAACGCTCAAGAGTAAGACAACTGTCTGATTAAGATGATATTATTTTACTAACCAAGTAACCATTGACAAATTTGATAAATCCATATTGAATTTATATGATAATGACATAGATCCTATTTATTAGTGATTAGTAGCAATTAGCCTACATCAAGGTAGGTCCCCTTCTTTTTCATACTAGCCTCCATCAGTCTTATCAAACACATTTATTCAATGAGAGTAAATATTAGCACCCTTGTTAGTTAGTGGCAACACTAAGCAGGTGTTTTGGCATGATAACAGCTGATATAAATTATCAATCACAGCCTAAAAATAGTGCAAAGTATTATTACTTTATGAATTAGATTAGGACGGACGACGAAGGCTGGACCTACATTAAAAGAGGGACAAATAGAAGAAACAGAAATGAGAATCAAGAAAAGCAAGAGTATAGAATAAAGAACAGAGAAATGAGAGAAAATAATAATCCATGGGAAATGCTGATACAGTAACTTTGTGCTTTAGCTTATATATTCAAGTGCTCACGATGATATTATGAGACAAAAGAATTTGAATGATTGTGAAAGATTAAAAAGATATTACGAGGAAAAATGTGTTGAGATTGATCAAGTTATTGAATTACTTTTGCAACCAATTGAAATTCATTCAACAGAACGACCAACGCTGTGGTCTGACAAGGTGAAGCATGGACTATCTAAACGCCTTGAAGTAAAATTGTAACAAAAATTTAAAGCAAGCAAGTACCACTGAAGACTATAATGGTTGACAAGGACAAAGGAGAAGATTACAAGGAGAAAGTAGAGATGAAGCAGGTAGGAAGATAATTGAAGAATAATTTAGATAATGGCAGAGAGAAAGAGGGGAGAAATTCAAGATATCAAGCAAAAAAAGTTGCAAGACAAGATGCAAAAGGTGAAACAAATACATAAAGAAAATGCATTGAATGAGCAGATGAAGAGTGAAGAAAAGCAGAAAAAGTTTGAAGAAAAGATTGAAAAGGCGGTTCAATTGAGAGATTCGATTCTGAAAGAAAAGATAGAAAGAACAAAAGAGGCTAATAAAGGGGTTATTAAAAAGCAAGTTAAAGCGAATCTGAAAAAGCATGAAGAATCAGAAGTCCGATTGATGGAATTAGAAGATGAAAGAAAGAAAAGAATGGAGGATCAGCAAGCCAAAGAAGAAGCGGCATTTGAAAGAAGGAAAATAATTGAAGCAGAAAGAATAAAAAAATTACAAATTAATTTACAGAAAGAGAAAACCGTGGAGCAAAACAGAGAAACGTATTTAATGCAGACGATTGCGTTAAAGGAGGCGAGGGAAGAGAAAGAGCGCAAGGTGAAATTAATAAAGCAGGAATATGAAGCAGATAAGCAAGAAAAAAAGAGAGAAATCAATGAAAGGCTGGTGAAAGGAAGTAAAATCCATGAAGAGCATATTGAGCAAAGAAAAGAAAGAGCCGCAGCGGTTTTGGAAAAGTCTAGAGATATTCGAGTGAAGAAAAATATCAAAGCAGTTAAAGAAGAGAAATTGAAAATATTTGAAAATGATCAAAGGAAAAAGATTTCTGAATTTTACAATTTGAATAAAAAGAGTTTAAGAAAGCTTAAAGCCAAATTTGTTAATCTTTCTGTAGATCCAAGAAAAGTTGAGTTGAATAATTTAAAGAATTGGAATATGAATGAGACACTCTATGTGATTGATTGTTTGAATGATTTGGAGATAGTAGAAAGCATGGAAATTGATGAATTAATAAAAGTTGTAAAAAATCTTTGTAATTGCTTGGAGAAAAGTAAATTAAAAAATGAATTTTTCAATTCTCCATATTTTGTAAATTTCGTAAATCTAAGTGTGAAATTTCTGAATTCGAATTATTCGATTGAAATTGTTTCACATTTATTCCAAGTGATGAATGGCATGATGGAAAAGATGAATAAAGTTCACAAAAATATTTATTTGAGGTGATTGAATTGTATTTCATTTAGTAGATTGTATGGGTTGTTGAATGTAGTTGGATTGTTGGAACAAGTTTATTTAAAGATACAGAATACTCCCACAGAAGATCAAATATTTTTTCTAGAAACAACGATGAATTTTATGAGAATGTTGTTTGAATTGAATGTAGAAAACAATATAACGAGACAAGAAATTAGACAAGATGATTTGATACTTGCAAGGGCAATGTCTAAAAATGTTCTTGGTAATTTCTATTATAGGTTGATTAAAGGAATTATTACAATGATGGATGCAGTTTTGTTAATTAATGGAACTTCAAAATGTTTACCAGAAAATGAGTTGAGTTTAGAAATGGTAAAGATTTCCTTGAATGCCATTAAAACACTTTGTTATTTAGCCAATTGGAATTTAAAGTTGTTTCAAACAGTTGTGGGCAGTAGTCCATTGAATGTAGAATTTTTTCACTTTATAAGATTTTTTGTTAATTATTCCAGTAGAAAAAAGATTATTATTCCATTGTTTAAATACTTGTGTTTATTGATTGGGTATTTCTGTTTAAATAACAAGGAAAATCAAAATTTGTTACTGTTTGGAAGCAGTCCAAATATTATACAATTATTAACTCTTCTTCCAATCCATTTTTATACAGAGTATTTTGTAAATTTCTTGTTTTAAAAATAGATTTTCAGAATATTTAATTCCCACTTTGATTTCAGCATCATTTGATAACACTGATGTAGCAAGAAGCTTATTTGATGAAATCAATTCATCCTTTTTAATAGACACATTAAATAATGAAATTAATTCAAATCCTTTAAGAGAAAATAACAATCTCTTTTCCCTTGAGAACAGATTCCCTAGAAAATATTGGTCAAAAGCTATTGAATTTTACAACGAAATAAATGACTTTTAACTGCAAGCTATTTAAAATGGATTAAAATTAAATTATAATTTTAAATTAAAAACATCTTAAAATTATCTTAAAATTTAAATTAAAACTAATTTATTTATTGCTTGTTTCTTTTGTGTGGAGGAACAAAGGCACTTCCAGATCTAGGTGCCTGTTGTGCCTGTTGTGGCTGTGCACTAGTGGTAGGCTGAGATCTCATGAAAGGATTAGAGTATTTTTCTTGTTCCCTTTTCTCCTTCTTTTTTCTTTCAACTTCTAACTCTCTTTGTCTTTGCATTTCTAAAACCTTGTCAGAACTAACAGCACCTCCAAAGATTGAAGTAGATTTAGCAGTTGTGGGTGCAGGTGAAGAAGTTACAGGAGAAGCATTAACAGGAGTAGCAACAACTGGAGAAGTTAACGTGGCTGAAGGAGTGGCTGTACTTCTTCTCCAAGCCATTGGTTTCTTTACTTCAGCTTCTCTCTTTTCCATTTCTTTTCTTTCCATTTCTCTTCTCTCTGATTCTCTTCTTTCAAATTCTTTTCTTTCTAATTCTCTCTTTTCCATTTCCTTTCTTTGAATTTCTCTTCTTTCCATTTCCTTCTTTTCCAATTCCTTTCTTTCAATTTCTCTCTTTTCAATTTCTTTTTGTTTCAACAAATCATTTTCATGTTTTAATTTTGAATAAATTTCAAATCTTTTTTCATCTATTGTAGATTTGTAATTTGAAAAGATTGAATTTATTTGAGAAAATTTATTTTTTAGATTTAAATCTTTTTCATGTTTTAGTTTTAAAGAAGAAATTTTTTCTTTTTGTTTTTCAATGAAATAATTTTTATTTTTTTCATTTTCTAGATTTAGATTGTTTAATAAAAATTTTTTCTCTTCTAATCTTATAGCTCTTTCTCGATGGTCATTTCTTTTTCCAATTTTAATCATTTTTTCATTTGTTTCTTTTTGATCTTTTTCTTGAATTTTCAATAAATAATTTTCAATTTCAGATCTAGAAAAATTTTCAACATTTACATCTTTATCTAGAACAATTCCAACAGATTCTAATTTATTTTTTTGTTCTTTGAAATATTTGATAGATTCTTGTTTTTCAATAATTTCTTTTTCTTTTTCTAACTTTTCTAATTCTCTCTTTTCCATTTCTTGTCTTCTCTTTCTATTCTCCATTTCAATCATTTCCATTTCTTTCATTTGTTTCGTTTGAAATGTTTCCATTTGAGGCTCTTCATTCTCTTCTTGTGAAAATTCTTCTTTAATCTTTTTCAAATTAATTTCCACTTTCGGTTGAATTATGTTTCTAATAATAGATATGATCTCAGCCACATCTAATCTAGAGATCAATCTACTACGCCACTCAATAGTATTTTTAGAATGATCTAAAACAACATTTTCTTTCTGCAACCAATATTCAACATCAAATTCATTACAATCACTATTCTCCAACAAACAATCTTTAACAAACTTTGTCAAATTCAAAACATTGTAAACTTTTCTATAAAATTTAACCAATTCTCTAAAAAATGATTCATGAATAAAAGAAATATATCTTTTATAGCTCAATCTTAACTCTTTCAAACAACCATCAATTTCTTTCATTTTATTTATTCCAACTACAAACAAATTAAACAAATTTGAAACTGCTTCACTTGAATGCTTCAATAATCCATTCTTCTTTATATCAACAATCAATTTATCTCTTGTGGGTATTGTATTAACCCCCAAAATAAATTTAATTCTTTCATTATCATTAGAACTGTTTTCTTCTCTCAAACAAATCACACTCAAAATAAACTTATCAACAATTTCTTCTTCTCTCTTGCCCCCTTGCATTATCAACTTTGACATGCAAATAGCTTCCCCTAAATGATTATCATGCGCTTCAAACAATTTGCCCAACATCAAATAATATCTTTCCAAATAAAAACTCTCTCTAGCATTGCTGCTCAACAACCCTTGCAACTCTTCAATCGTCTTCAATGCTTCTTGCCACAATTCAAATTCTATCAATATCTCAAACAATTTAAATCTAACATNATCTCAAACAATTTGAATCTAACATCCAAAAATCTTTCAACACTCTTTTCTTCTCCCAAATTCACTGAATGAAACGTCCCAGCTTTTGAATTAGCCAAATGTAAATGATTTCTCAAAATATCACTCAACTTTCTAATCTCTCCCTTTCTCTTAAACCTTTGACAGAATTCAGCGGCTTCCATAACAGCCTTTTCATACAACTCTTCAAATCTCACATTATTCTTAATCACATCCAACACACAAACTCTATATCCCTCCCAAACTATCTTCACCGCATTAACAGCACTGTTATTCCCATTATTCGAATTAACATTTCCACAAAGAGCTGCTAGCATTGCCTTTTCAGCTGACATCTCTTCTTCCTCTTCCATCTCCACCTTTTTTTCTTGCTCACACTCTTTTTGCATCTCCTTCAACTCTTTCAAAAAGCTCTCAAAAACTTCAATCACATACTCGGGATGACTATTCTGGCATATATTTCTATACTGCACCAAACTATCCTTCAAATGTCTAGACTTCTTCTCCTTCAAACACAATACTACAAGTCTTTTCATAACCTCTTGGCTATTCTCATGCACTAGTTGCGCCTTGTTGTTTATAACATGCTCGTACAACACTTGCAACGCTTGCGGTCTATTTCCACTGTTAATAAATTCTATTCTGATTTTAAAAGGTCGCTTACCTTCTGAACGCAATAAAACAGAATCAGCCAAAGACATTATTTTTTCTGCAGGGGTCGGTTTCACAAAAAGGCAAAATCACTCAAAATTAAAATAAATCGTTATTATTTTACAAAAATGTATAGTTTTATTCTTTATGGTTAAATATGATGATTTCGACTATCACATAGAATTCGATTTTTCATAATCCGTTTAAAATGCGACGATTCTGTCAATCTTTCAATTCTTTCACAAAAACATACTCTACATACCACCGAACACAATTCAACAAATCCAATCCCATACATCACAAAAGACAAGACATGTTCCTATACTGCCTCTCTGGTGCAATCATCGGCTGCGGAATGGCATGGTCAATCATCCCTCTATTCGAAGCATTCTGCAACACAACCGGTTTATTCGGTCTCAGCAACAAAGATTACGAGCGCATATCAGATCCATCGCGAATGGTCCCTATTCTAGAAGCTAGACCCTATCAAGTCAATTTCACTGCTCTCACAGATCACACTTTGCCTTGGACATTCAAATCCAAGCAAAAGTTTCTGACAGTTTATCCCGGCCAAACTGCCCTGACTTTTTTCGAAGCGCATAATCCAACGGACAAGGAAATGTCTGGGATTGCTATATACACCGTTACGCCCGGTGAAGTTGCGCCATACTTTAATAAGATTCAATGCTTTTGCTTTGAAGAACAGGTACTTAAACCAGGTGAAAGAGTCGATATGCCAGTGTTCTTTTATCTGGATCCAGAATTACTTTATGACGATGAAGCCAGAAATATTAGATCAATCAATTTATCATACACCTTTGGTAGAACAAACACAGTTTGAATGTCGTATCTTTAGAAGGATTGTAATAAAAGTCAATTGTTTATTTCTGAAATTTTCAATTTGAACGTGTGATAATAATGAGCAGTGTTTACACAGCCGTTTCGGGTATAAAACTAAAGATATCATCGAAATATTACATCGAGCCAGTAATTTATTAAACTTCTCTTGACATCAGTTAATACCTATTGATTATACTCCAAAACAGTTGGATTCCTTGGTAAATACTTTAAACTTGAATAATCTGGTGCACCAACATTAATTGTGACCTTGAAAGAAAGTTATTACAAGAGTACGAAAAACAATCAAAAGAAGGTGGGCCTTCCTTGAAAATTGGAAGTAATGTTTTAACGCCGATTCCAGCGACCGGAATTAAAGATAATTTAATGAATACAAAGAAAAATAACACGGACAAGGTATACTCTTTATTTTTTGCTAACTATAGATCGACTATTCAGAATTCGAACCAGGCCTTCAGCAACCCGATCCTTGGGTAATATCTTTTGGAAAATATGATTAAAGGATGTTCCGAAAGATGATTTAAAAGAACTATCACATGTTCTTGGCAGTAATTGCAACATTAGTGAAGCCAAACTCAAACCTCAAGTTCCAGCAAGACCACGGCAACACTCTCAAGGAGATATCACTTCTTCAAGTAAATCTTGAAAACAAATTAAATAGGTAACCCTGTTGCTCCCAATAAACGATCAAAGTCACAAGATGTCTACCAACAACCTCCTTTGCCTCCAAGACCATCCAGCACAACTGCTCCTCCTACAAGGCCAACTAACCAGCATCAAATGTCATCATCACCTCCAAAATCTTTAACAGAATCAGAAATTTTAGCCCAAAAAGTATATAAAGACAACTATGCCAAGCAACAACTTTTCGCTAGTCTGTTCGATGAATTTAAGAAATATAAAATAGCCGCCAATGTAGTTAAAGACTCCATTGAATTATTTGATCACATTCCAGGAATTGAGAAACCTAGACAATATCTAACGTCATACACGAAATTGCTGGAATATGGGTTTGATGCACACAAGATCAAGGAAGCATTGGTTTCTTGTGATGCGGATTACGAAAATTCACTTGAATTTTTAATGCAATAAAGACTTTTTATACTGAATATATTTTGCGGTTGTTACCTTCTTTCGTGCCTACACTCTGCATCACCACCTAGCCACATTTTGGCATGTCAAAAAAGGTGAATATTTTGATATCACCAGAGAATGAAGAGATTTGCGTTCGTAAAGGACAGCAAGTGAATAAAAATGAACCACTTACTAGACCGTTACATGTAAGTGGTTCAACAAAATTGGCTCCATTTGATGGAATTGTTAAAAATATATCAAATAGTAATAAATAAATCTTCAATTTATAGTGAAATAAATTTTGAACTATGTGAGCATGGTACGCTATATGGGTGCCTCTGCGTTGTTTGTGGAAAGAACATGTCTGATGAGTTGGAAAAACGCGAGACATTTAATCCGCTACATACTGCTTCCATGCTTCAGGTTGATGAGAGGGTAGAAAATGATTTTTTATACGATAGGAAATGAAAAAGTTGGCCCAAACTCATCATGAACAATTAACAAGGGAAAAGAAGCTGATTCTCGTTGTTGATTTGGACCAAACTATTGTTCATGCCACAAATGATAGGAGCATAGAGAATTGGTTCAGTGATAAAGAGAATCCTAATCATGAATATTCCAAAGTATATTTTCTTGTGTAAAATGATAGGACATCCATCAATTTACCTTATCAGATGATCCATATAACATATATTATGTTAAATTGAGACCCAATGCATTAGAATTTATTAAAGAGGTGTCAAAGAAATATGAGTTGCATATTTACACCATGGGGACAAGAGCATATGCCCATAAAATAGCGAATATTTTGGACAAGGAATATAAATACTTCCAGCAAAGAATTTTGTCTCGAGATGACAGCGGTAGTTTTACTCAGAAAGCGTTGCATCGATTATTTCCTTTTGATGTTTCGAAAGTAGTGATTATTGATGATCGTGAGGATGTTTGGAATGGATCACCAAATTTAATACCGGTTAGGCCATGTAAATATATTTATCTTAAAGCGAAAAGATTTCTTCTTTGAAGGAATTGGCGACATCAACGCGCCAGAAAAATTGGCGGGCAATGAAAATCAAGAGTCAGATGCCAACCAAATTAAACAAGCCAAGTTAAAAGATAAAGATACAGAATTGTCGAATANAGATGAAGATACAGAATTGTCGAATAATATTTTGAAAATTCTGAATAAAGTTCACTCGCAATTCTACAACTCCAAATCAGACAATGTTTCCGTAATGGTAAATAAATTACAGAATAATGAAAAGGATATTTTAACAGAAATGAAAGAAAACGTATTAAAAAATTGCAATATCGCTTTTAGCTCAATAATTCCGTTAGAGATTCAACCAGAACGATCAAGAGTTTGGAAATTGGTTGAAACCTTTGGCGGGAATTGTTTTAAGCAAATTTCAAAAGATTTAACGCATTTAGTTTCAAAAAATTCAAAGACGGCAAAGGTTGCTGAAGCAAGAAAACTAGGGAATATTCACATTGTTGATATTGAATGGTTATTTTCATCTGTTTATTCTTTCAAACGACAAGATGAAAAACTATTCCATCATTTTAAACCAATGAATATACCACAAAATGATGAAATTATACCTTTATCAGCAACCGAAGCACATAGTTGGGAAGACCAAGGAGAAAACTTGATGTCAGTTGTTTCAGAAATTGATGAAACAGCTTTGGCAAAATTACAAAGTTTATCAGATGAAGAGTCAACAGACCAAGAATTTTCAACCAGAGAAATTGATTCATTCCAGAATGACATTTATGAAGGAGATCACGATGATTCAGACGATCCAAATGATCAAACGTAATGATTTAATATTTGACTTTTTAAAGGTCTGATGGATATGAAGAGGGTGGCAGAAATCATTCAAAAAGAAAACGGGATTCTTCTTTTACTGGAACTTTTCAAGATAACACAATTGACGGGTGGTCTCATCCAGAAGAAGAATGGATAGACTTGGGTGAATCACTAGAAGAAGAATTGTTAAGAGATTTGGAAGAAAATTGAAATAAATGTAATTTTTGTTTATTGAATAAGACAAGATTTCTTTTTCTTTTCATTTACTTTTTTGTCATCTATTATTTTTTGGCCAAGATATTCATGATTGTTTTGAAGTTCATGATTGTTTTGAAGTTCATGATTGTTTTGAAGTTCATGATTGTTTTGAAGTTTATGATTGTTTTCGTGGTCAAGTGCTTCATGATTGTATACTTGGCCAAAAATTGCATTAATGTCATTTAGTAAATTATGTAAAGTATTCGGATCTATTTGTTCAGGAGTAAACAATTCAAACCGGTAATTGTAAAATGAAGCTTCCTTCACTTCAAGATTTTCCCAAACAACTCCACAATATGTTTCACATAAATCAATGTCAGTTACAAGAGCAAAAATGTTATCTTTGATATCTGGATGCTTATAAAGAACAGAAAAATGATTATTCCGAAACAAAATACAAGGCGCCCCTGGCTCAACAATGTTCCTTATGCAATGGATACCATATTCTGTAAGTTGTGAAGATGTTTGCTCAATAAATGACTTAATTATACTATCTTATTAATAATAAATAGTTATTTTACTAGAAATATTTTCATTTGGCTGCGAATCACAATCAAATGTTCTAATAATCGCTTCATTGTATGTTAGAGGTGATAAAATTTGGAATATTTCTTCGTCGTTCCTATCACAGACCCATCCGTGGTACAATTTAATTTTGAAAGATTCAAATAGTAAAACATTTTCAGTGAATTCAAATGAATCGCAAGAACTGAAGCGAACATTCATATCTAAACCATCCTCAAGTTTAGAGAGTAACCCTAAAGTATCACTGAGATTTCGTTTTCTATTTTCATCTAATTCATTCTCTAACTACTATGCGGAACGTAATGTATTTTACCAAGTTTACAAGAAATTCACCAAGAATTGAAGTGAGATCTTCGAAAGAATAACTCGTTTTACTAAAAATAATGCTTCTGCGTATTGAAAGTGTGTTGCCTAATGTAACAGAATTTTTGACTTGGTACATATAGCGATCAATGGGCAAGGTCCGTTTTTATTCTGCATTAGGATAAAAATTTCATCATATTGATTTATATCTAGTATGGATGGAACCCAAACTTTTCTCGTAGAGTACTGCATTCGTCTTCTGTGGAGTGGCTGAGTTTTTTTAAAAGAATGAAAATGGATTAATTTATAAATTGGGTTTCGCTCTTCCTAATCACTTGACTGTGATCTTAATTCTTTAGGAATTAGCGTGGGATGGAAGTTCTGAGGAGATCTGATCCACTCCACCATTCGGGATGTATCTTCCTGATATGAGATTTCCAATTTCCATGCACATAGCACATAAGCTGGCTCCATCGGAGACCGAAGTGACGAATCAGAGGCAGCAACTATAAAACCTACGGTGGATACTACTGCCAGGTAATGGTATACCGCGGAATAGGGTTAATTTTTTTCTCTATTAGTTTCTTGATGAGCACGACGCACATCATATGTAGCTTTATGAAGCATTTTTCCTGCTGTCTTGCGGTCATGAGCAAAATGAGAGGGATTGCGTAATGTGGAGTGACTACTGGGGTGGTGTGTGTGATAAGGTTTCTTCACTACCATGATTCCACGAATGCAGTAGAATGCAACGACCGTGGTCAACAAAATATCGCTAGCGAATTTGTTGGGGGCGAAATTTGGTAGAATGTCAATGTTTGGTGCCATTGTAAGGATAAAATAAAATCATAAAAGGTTAATTTATATGACGGGATTTTATTTTTAATTTGAAATTAAATCCAGTTAACATTAACAAATGTGGCTGCTGTTGGATAGCGATTGCAAATTCACAAACTAATTTGAATGTTCCCTTATGCTTCCCCTTATCTTCATTACTCAAAACTTCAAAGAAAAATAATTTGTGGGCTCGTTGGTGTTTCTTCAAAGATTTTCATGTCATTGCAAAGGTTCAAAGTTGTCGATATTGAAAACTTATTGGATGCAATTCAACAAATGCCTAGAAGATGCTTAATAACCTTTTCTAATCATAACTCCACAATTGACGATCCAACTGTGTGGGCGGCGCTTCCATTGACAAATATTCTTAATGTTGACAAACTGCGGTTTGCATTAGGGGCCAGAGAATTGACATATATGAATACTCATTTAAGCTGGTTTTTCTCTAGAGGCCAGGTTATTCCGATTGAGAGAGGGAAGGGGATTTTCCAAAAAGGAATGGATGATGCACTAAAAATTCTCAATGAAGGTAGAACTTTAGAGTATAGTGTAAAGGTGGTTGGGTTCATATTTATCCAGAAGGTAATTAAGTTTTCTTGATCTGAGAGGAAAAGTCTTTCAAGATCAAAGAATTCACCCTCTTCGTTGGGGAATCTCTAGATTGATTCTTGAAGCAAAGTTGGATCCAATTCTAGTACCTATAATACATCATGGTAAACCTTTTACCCACTTTGAAAAGGAATGGAACATGTTTACCCACTAACCAAAACTTTTCCTAAACTAAGGAAAACAGTGGTGTGTAGATTTGGGAAGCCTTTAAGAATAGATCAACTATTAACAGAAAAACAATTTGCGTCTTACACGGATGTGATGAAAAGAATAGAGATCACTAATGCGATTCAAAAAGAAATGCAAGTTTTGTATGATCTAGATAAATAAATTTACATATGCTCAATTTTATTAGACGCTTGTTGCATTTTCAGTTTTTGATGCTTGAGAAAGAACATTACTTGAAGTCACAGCCTTGGGTTTCGCGTTAGTATCATTCAAGTTTTTCGAAGCATGAATTCCATTGTTAGTTTTCATATTTGTGCTTTGATCGTTTGTTACATTTGCCATAGTCGTGAAAGAGGCAGTGGAAGCTATAATCGCGCAGTAATTTTGGATCGTAAATTGGACTTGAAAGTATGGACCAAAGACTCCGGCGTAGGATAACACAACCGATATAAGGTAACCTAAAATTGCGAATATTATTCTAGACGAAACATTCCTAGAAACCTTAAATAAGTAATTTGTTGCCAAACCTGTTCTTGCAGACTTCATGTGATTCATGGCAGGGATAAGGAAGGTAATAAAGAGAAATATGTACAGAACAGCGATGATAATCTTTCCAGCATTGTTAGTTGGAGCATCAAAGGATGTTGAACAAGAATCACCGTTAATTTTTACCTTTTTCATAATTACCGAGTACATGACTGTAGCATAACCAATGAGAAAGAACACTCCATAGCCTATTCGCATGTTTTTGCGATGAGTATTCGCGACAAGGCAAGTAGCGCGGTAGATAAGCACTGCAGTTGAAAAGAGCTGAAATATAAAGTAGTTGAAACTAGCAAAGTCTGAAAATGGGCGACAATTAGAGCCGAAAAATGATGTCGCTGACTGTGTAAATGTGATAACGGCGCAGATTTGATTCATAAGCTGGAAGAATGATCCAATAGCTTGTGCAACTTCCAATTTCGTCTTTTTCTCCATTGCCACCCTAACGCAAATGTAAAAATTGTGGGCGCCCATCGCAATTGAAGCTCCAAGAACCTGATCAACGACGTGAGCATTGATGGTGGACATTGTATTTTTCCGTTCGGAGTATTTTGGAATCCATCGTAATCATGCAAAAGATTTTCTATTTTTAGAATTCAAATCTTCTGTCAAATTTATTCTAGGCACAGGCCTCAAAAAAATTCGAATGTTCTCGAACGTAAATTTTAAAGTCAATTTCGCCAGTTGTCACTTGACCCTTGTTGACTGATATGGAAGAGGTAGCTGCACTTACTGACCCAGCCGTAATAACAAAGTTTACTGCTGCAGCAGATATAGTTAACAGGGCTTTAGAAAAGGTTGTAGCTGCGTGTGTGGAGAGTGCTTCTATTTATGATATATGTGTGTTGGGTGATCAATACATTGTAGAAGAGTTGAAAAAGTGCTACAACAAGAAAAATATTTCAAAAAGTAAAAAGATTTTGCCTTGTGATAAAAGATATCGCCATGCCTACTTGCATTTCTGTGAACAATGTAGTTTGTCATTTTTCACCGTTGAAAACGGAAGCTCCTATTTTATTGAAGAATAATGATGTTGTTAAAATAGAAATGGGTGCGCATATCGATGGCTTTCCTGCTATGGTCGCGCATACCATTATTGTAGGAAATGAAGTTGCAGCTGGAAGAAAGGCCAATGTTATTGCAGCTGCACATAATGCCCTTGAAGTTGCTATCAGGACTATCCGACCTGGAAATTCAAATGTGCAAGTCACTCATGCAGTTAATGATGTAGTCAAAGAGTTTAAATGCAATGTTGTTGAAGGTAGTCGAAGATAATGTATTTAATTAGGCATGTTATCTCATAAGATTGAAAGAAACAATTTAACCTCAAATAAATCGATTTTATTGTGTAGCAATCCAAGTCAAATCAAGGCACATGAAGAAGCAAAGTTTGAAGAGCATGAAATTTACAATGTAGATGTTTTGGTGACAACAGGTGATGGAAAAGTAAAAACTGCGAGTGATTTTAAAACAAATATTTTCCGCAAGTCAAATCAAAACTACATGCTTAAAATTAAGGCAAGTAGAGCTTTGTACAGTCAAGTAAGCAAAGAATTTGGAACGATGGCATTTTCTTTGAGGTAAACTAAAGCATTTATTCTAAAAGATCTTTTGATGATGAAAAGATTGCGAGATTGGGCTTGACTGAATGTTTAAAGACTAACGTGCTGTTGCCATACGAAGTTTTAGTTGACAAAGAAAACGAAATTGTTGCTCAATTCGCCACAACGATTTTGTTGATGCCTTCAGGAACAATAAAACTCACTCATGGACCATCTTTAGCAAATATTAAACCCGATGTTTCTTTATCTGAAAAATACCAAAAAATAGTTGAAGCACCATTGCGCCCAAAAAAGAGTAAATAAAAAGAAATTTATTTAATGATTTATTTTTACTATTTAATTTAAGAAAGAGCATAATTGATTCCATTTTTTATAGTTGGCCAAATGTAAACTTGAAAGAAACTCGGAAGGTGTAACTTTGCGGCTGTCTTTAACGCGTCTGTAACTACAGGTCTTCTGAATATATCGATTAGTCTGGGAATTGGACATTTAGCTTCTTTCAATATTCTTTTTCCTTCGTTGAGATACATTCGTTGTTTCTGTTCATCTGTTAATTTGTTTGGAGGTTTAAATCCAGACTTTTTGGCGACTGCATCTGCAACTATTTTAAATTGTTTTTCAATCAAAATTTTAGATTTAAAAAAGTCGATTGATTTCTTTGGAAACGATAGATGGGTGTATTTCCCAATAATTTCAACAATTTTATCAAACTTTTCTTCAACGTCATCAATCTCTTTGTATTCTTCAGAATTAAATCTCTCTTTCAATTCCGACTCCAATTTTAACCATTCAGGGTATTCTGCACTTTCTTTTGGAATTGATTCAAAATTGAACGCATTCAAGATATCTCTAGTGTTTGAACCCAAAACAGCCAATCCAAACTTCATATAAGTAGGTTTGAATATTTCATTATCAACTCTCTGTGCATTTCCAAAATCAATAACTGTATACAACGGCTCAGATTCACCATCAAACGATATTAAAACATTTCCAGCATGAGGATCACCATGGAAGAAACCAGTCCCAAATAACGCTACACTAAACCACCTGGATAAGAATTTGGCAATGGAATTAATAACAAAACAAGCTTTTTCAATTGGTAAATCATGTTCCAAAATTTCTGATAACGGATGCCCAGGGGCTTTTTCCAAAACTAAAACGTTGAGAATATCTTCTTCTGATAACTCTCTCCCAATAACTTCATTGGGATCAAAATATTTTACACTCTTTAAAGACCCCTTGCTTTCATTGTATAATTTGAATCCTTCAACTCCATTTTTGTATTCTTGAAGAAAGCTTAATTCTTTCTCAAACGATGGAATCATTTCATTTACAATATTTATCATACCATGCTTCTTTGCTATATTTCTAAGAAGACTAAATTCCCAATGCATCTTTCGTGTTAAATATGGTCTCAAAACTTTAACTACAACGTCATGCATTTGTCCATCAGGGCTTCTATATTGTGCTAAATGTACTTGACTAACACTAGCGGCCTTGATAGAATCATTATTGAAAGTAGGGAATCTCTCATCAAATTCATTAAACGTTTGAAATGTATCAAGGATTTGAATGCTAAAATCATCATTATCCATTGGAGGGATGCTTGTCTTTAACCCAGAAAGTAAATTCTTTATTTCTTCGTGCTTTACAGAATCGCCTAAAAGTTGAAATAGTTTTTGAATAAAGGGCCCAGAATGACGTAAAACATTGTTAATCTTTTCGGCATCTGTAGCTGAACTTGAAGTCATTAAATAAGCGGCTAGAATATCAAATTTTACTGAATAGTGAACATCTTGAATATATCTTTTAATAAATTCTTTAAGAACGGGAACTAGACCTTGAGGTAATTCTTTCATGTCAATATCCTCTCCTACCAGCTTGTTGATTTTCTCATCAAAATATTTCAACAAATTTATTTCGCTAACATATGAAATTGCTCTCTCAACAACATCTTCTAAAATCTTCATAAATATTTTTTGTTGCAAATGATTCTCTTTATATTTATCTAAAAAGAATGAAAATAGACTAAAGACTTGTCTGGAATACTTGATCACCAATCTTGTTATAACATTTTCATATTTTTCTTTAATTTCTTGATTCAATTCTACCAATTTAAATAATTCAGCACAATATTCTGGATTAGATAAGATGCTCAAAATCATGTCTTTCTCTTTTAGAAACAACGTACTGATTCTTTCAACTGCATTCTCCAAAGGAATAAGACGAATAAATTTCCTTATAAACTCTCGAATCCAAACTTGATCTTTTGTTGGATTAGGTTGAACCGGTGTAAAATGAACTAGACGTTCAGATCCTGGTCCTAGAAATACAAATGCAAAAGTAAATAGAGATCGAATAAATTTATCAGATTTTGCCATATTTTCTTCTGGTAAATCACGGAAACTAAACATTCTTAAAAGTTTTGTAATCGTAATATCATTAACGGAATCTCCAATTTTTATTCCCATGACGCTATGAATATTAGCTTCAGGAAATTTCCAAGTCTTTTTATCCATTACCAAACTCCCTTTACTAAAATTTACAAAAAATGACATTGGTATTGAAGCATCCAATAAACCAACAGAAGCATTCAAGGCATTCCAAGAAATTTTTCCATCGGGTTCAAACAAACCAACAGAGTTTTCATTCCAATTGCCATTTACATGAACTTCAAGTGTATTTTCTGTAGATACAAAATTATACTTTAATCGCTGATACATGAACTGGAATACAGATTCTTCAGTGTCTTTAAGTGGCGCGTACAAAGAGAATGAGAAAGGGACGGATGAGAAGACTGTTGATAAGAAACTTTCGCCTTTCTTTCCGTAAAAATTGATTGTTTTTATTTTCTCCCAATTTGAATCGTCTCTGACAAGTGAATTGATAACAGAAAAAAAGTTTTCAGTTCTAATTTGTATTTTACAATCTAATTTTAATGTTTCTTTTTCAATAGAAGGACTAACAACATCAATAGAAACAATTTCTGTGTCGACCAACATTCCATTCAAAGATAAGGGAGGTAATCTTCCGTAAACATTGAAATTCTTTCCAAAAACATTCTTCTTTAATGTTAAACCAATGTCTATATTAAATATATCACCATCGTTGTAAAAATGAAGTTCTTTAACAGAAGCTTTGTCAATCAAATTATCCTTGTTGCGTGACAATCTGGAAGTATCAAATAAATATTCTGGATTTCTAATAGACAGCGGGATTTGATAATTTTCTAAAGAATTTGAAGAAATATTTTTTGCAGTAGAATGCAAGAAGAGATTCATTTCTTTTGTATCCTTTGAATCTTTTATGATGTTTGATAGTCGATGTTCTTGACCAGCAATCAGAGAAATTGAAATATCTAAATTCTCATTCTCTAAATTTGAAACTTTATGACGTGGAATAATAATCGATCCAAAAACATTGCCGTCTTTTCCAGACACACCAATTTTCGTTTCACACATTTTCCATGAAATCTTGGGACCAGATTTAAATCCAAAGATGCCCAAACTCATCAAAACATTTGCCCCGTTTTNACATTTGCGCCGTTTTCATCTCCATCAAATCCTACTTTGTTAACTTGAAACTTAAAAAAATTGGATTTCAATTCGCCTAGATCCAAAGTTGGTTTCATGTTCTTGTTTGAAGATATCGGAATCCAATATGCCCCTGTAATTATATTGAATTTAAAATCAACGTTGAATCTTCTCCCATTAAAAAGTCCTGACAGTTCTTTCATGTTAACTATAAAGTCTTGCGCAAGTACAGTAGATTCTTTTTTAGGCTCAAGGGTGAAATGTCCAGAATAATTAAAAGTCATTATGATTTCTTTGGAATTTGGATCTAAAAGATCTATTGTAGTTCCTTGCACTGTCACTGGGTAAGATGACGGATTTTTCACTACAAACTCTACATTACCTTTAAAACTTCTCAAATCGCAAATTTCTTTTATATCAACAAAATTTATCGTCAAGTCGTTTATCCCCAGCGAGGAAAACTTCTTCAAGTCGTAAGTAACAATCAACGCGTTCACACCAAAAGCAATAAAGGACGAAATTAAAATAGAAACAAATAAAAGTATAGTCTGATATTTTCTTGTTTTCGGTAAAGATTCTTTAAAGCTTTGAAATAAATTTGTCATTGGCTTGGGTGGCGCAGTTGAAATGATTATAGATTTTGTCTTTAAAAAGCAATCATGGATTAGAATTAAAATGCTACAATAAACTGTAACAGCATTTTAATAGACTTTTAGCAAATTATAAATTCATGTTTTTTGTTTACTTTTTTCTCAATGGTAAAAGAAGCTGACAATATCGTTTACGAAATACAAGACCTTTTATCTCAACCCCCATACTCAAAATCATTATCATTCATCCAACTTCAACAGGATCTTCCATTTTACGAATTGATTAACTTGGTGGGAGATGTCATCGCCACTATCGATAGTACTCAACGTTTCAATCTAAACTCTAAATCTCAAGGAGAAGATGAAATTGTAACCAAGTTGTTAGATTTTTTGCAAATTGGTCGATATCCAGAAGATCCGTAAGTTGATCAATCTCTCGCCGCAAATAGATTGTACCTACGGGATGAGCTTTTGGCAGCGAACAGAGATTGCGTTTTCAAGATACTAAAGTTTATTTTGTCCAATACCGAAAACTTGAAAACTAGATGTTATTTAGCTCAATTTTTAACGCCATTGTTTCTTCCCCAAGAATTACAACAAGATGGCGGTAATATCTAAGTATTTAGTGTAAAAAGAAATGGTATCCATGAATCAAAAACTGGATGAACTCAAAGAAGAGTTTAAGCAACTATATTCAAGCTATGCACAGCATAAAGAGTCATGTAACTTACAAACCATTCATTAATTCATAGATACACCTATATTAACGGTTAAAAAAGACATACAAGACATGGAAGATTCTCAAAGGCAGCTAATGTTCAAAATTAATAACCTTAAAAGAAAATCAAGCGAATTAGTAATTAATTACGGTATGCATTACAGACTAACAAAGATGTTTGGTTAGAAGCAGCGAGAAATTTTCGCATTGCTAAACATTCTTTGACGTCTAATGAACGTAAAATAGAAGATCTTAAAAACAAAACCAAAAATATAAAGAATGAAATTGAGTCGTCCAAAATAAAATTGGAAACTCTTAAAAAGATTAATTCAGGAAGTAGTGAGGCTATCTTAGAAGACTTGAGGCGCGAAGTCAAAATGTCGACATATCTAATCGAAGATACTTATCCGAAAGAACTTCAAACTCTAAAGATCAAAATAAAAGCTTCGCAGCAAGTCATTGATAATCCATTGAATTTTGAGTCTGAGTGGGACCTACTCCCACTTCAAAAAGAATTAGAAACCTTGCAGCAAAAGCTTAATCAAATAAACCAAGCAAAAGCATTTGAAAATGAGTAAAAATATATATTTGGATAAAACAGCCCGCTTGAAAATAAAATAGGAATGTATAGACAACAAGCAAGTATGGCAGCTGCTAAAAAGGCTGCAAGAGCAGATGAATTAATTCAATTATCAAAAGATGAAGAACAGTTATCAAAAGCGGCACAAACTAAATCCGACCTTCTTCCCAAAGTAATGTTTGTCAACGTGATCTAACAAGTTGCTCACTCCTGAGGGTCTAAAAGATTTTGTAGCCGAACTAAGAGTTAAGTCAAATGATTACAAATCAAAGAAAACATTACTAGCAGCGATGGCCAGTGAAGTATCTATTTTAGAAAGAACGGAACAAGTCCTTCAAAACGAAAAATCGGTTTTAGATCAGCAGTATCAGTCATTAAACTTGACAAGAACAAGCCGTGAGGTAATTACATAGCTTTCAATTAAGCTGAATATAAAAATAGACGACAAAGCACTCTTGGGTGAGTTATCAAAAGTTCTGGATGAAATTCAAAATGAAACGAATCATTTATTGACAAAGAAATCTGACTTGGGGAGTATTAAAAATAACTTTTCACAGCTATCCTCAAATTATAAAGCTAAAAAGAAAGCATTTGATCTGGCCATGGCACATTTAGAAAGGTTTCAAAACTTTTATAGACAAATGTAGTGAAGCATCGCCAATTGAACAAGAATTAAAGTCTCAAAGGAAAGATATTAACGATTTTGAATCACAGATTTTTGAAACAAATTTAAAACTTAATCATTTAGAAATTTTAAGTGATCAAGGTGGGTATAATCAATGCAAGTTATTAAAGTTCAATACGAAATGAAAGCATATGTAGGTGCAAGCTTTCCTTCGGTGGATTCTATTTTGAACAAGAATAATTGCAAAACCTACCGAGAATTATATCAAAAGACTATACATGAGTTGGAAATGGAAATTGAGACTAAAAAGGATAAATATCAACAGATTAGGGTAATAAATCACCAAACAATAATTTAGGAAATGTATGACTCTAAAATTGCAGAAAAATCCGTTTTGCGAAATTTGATTGGTTTAATGGAAGTCAAGTCAAAATGTATTAATAAATCAAACGAGGCTTGTAGGCCACTCACTTCAGTTAATAAAGCACAAAACATTCAAAGAATGGAAATTTAAAATAATAAAAGTGTATTTTGAAAATTGATTATTTTGTTGCTGAATTTTGTTTGCGTGAACGATATACATATATGTCTTTCCAAACCAATTTGCAAAAACTTTTCGGGTAATAGAAAACTAAAAAAATATTACTTATTAGCTTACCCTCGTACGATTTAAATGAGGAATGTCAAGAAACAGAAGTTGACGAAGATCGACGCGCCACATGGATGGAGCTATTCTATGACATATTCTTCGTAGCTGTTTTCAGTAAATTGTCAAAAAGAGACTCGATAATAACCAATGAAGGGTTAATTGACTTTACATTTGTCTTTGTGCCTGTTTGGTGGTCCTGGTTCCAGGTTACCATCTTTTCTTGCCGCTTTGATATTGATGATCTTTACCATCGATTTATTTTGCTTATTCAAATGCTGGCTGTCACAGCATTTGCAGGTTCTATAAAATATGCCACCGAAAACGATTCAATGAGAATATTTTATTCTATCTCGTTCATAACGATACAGTTTACATTGTTCGTAAATTATGGATTGGTTGGTATATATGTAAAAAATGCAAAATTATTTGCATTAAAACAATGTTTAAATCATTTCTTTTCTATAGCATTTTGGACTACTTCTATTTTCATTCCAATGCCATACAACATAATAGTTTGGTTTATATCCATAGGGATACAAGCTATCATCCAAATACTAGAGGGAGAAAAAACAAGAAAAGTAATTCCTTACGTTATGGTTAGGCCAGTTGACCTTCGCAAAAAGCCATTTGCCTGAAAGATTTGGCTTAATGACAATTATTTTTCTCGGTGAAAATGTAATGAATCTACTTTGGGCTTACTCGAAAGAGGAATCATTATCTCTCGCAAAGTGGTAAAAAGACTAACTTAGTAGTCTTAAGGGGTTTAGTTGCATTAGGAACAGTAATAACATTCGCCTTATGGTGGATATACTTTAATGATATGCGTGAAGACTTTATTCATGAAGGTAAAATGGCAACAAGTGCCTGGATTTTTGTGCATTTACCTTTGCACCTGTTTCATCTAATGTTTAGCGTTGTTATTGTTGATGTTTATAGATATTATCCGCTGGAACCGAGTATCTCCACAGTTATTCATTTTTGCGTTGTAGGATCGTTGTTATTCTTTGTAAACGCATGCGTCAAAATAATTGCCGGATTCGCTTCGAAACAATTAACGCGTAATTTGCTGATTAAATTCATGATAGAGAAGAGATCTATAATCGTTTATGTGTCGAGATTTATAACTTCTATAATACTGCTATCGATGATATGGGTAGAGAATGACACCTATGGTTTATTGGGAATCACCACAGGATTCAGCTTGATTCAAGGTATTTCAATAATTTAATCTAATTTAGTCCTTATTGATATCGCCGTGGAAGTATTCCTAAGACCTCAATTAACAAGGCGACCCGTCATTTCCCATGTCGCTGTGGACCACATAAATTTGAATGGGGTGTTCGCCCTTCAAAGCTTTAATAACGATAATAATAATCTCTGTTTAAGAAATATTGATTCCGATAACGATAATAAAACCATTTAAGTTTGTTTGTTTTGTATTTGGGTATCGAAGACCAATGGGGCAAACAATTTCCTCGCGGCTTGAATGGACAAATTCAGGATCTAATTTGGTTACAGGAATACAGAATGAGGCTGTTTTAAATGATTTAGCCAACTACGTCCAGGTTTTGTACGATAAGTATCCCACTGATGCAGAGACTGAGTTCAAAAAACCATTACAATATGTAACATCCTTAAGATCATCACATTTTGATGGTTCAAGTGACTTTTCTATTCATTCGACTGGTGGAAAGTAAACATATCGCCAAATTGGCAGAATAGATTTTCCGTTGTTTCTACTGCACAATCAGATTCAGGATATCCTTTATTAGAATTAAATCAAGTGGAAAAAGAAAAATATGTATTGAAAGTTTACAATTTCGCTATGCTTAAGATTGCGTTGCATTTGGCTGGATCTAACAAATTGATTGACCTACAAAGTGCTGTACAAGGTATGCTATTATATTTACATTAACAGGAAATAAAGACTTTCTAGCTCATATAACTGGCTTGGATGATCTTAATGCAACGTATTTGGAAGCGTTTGAAGCATTGTCAACATCACAGGAAGAAAAGGTTGAAAAGAAATGCTCAAAAAAACGTTTAATGCATCTTTTGATGTTACTCAATAATTTTGACTTGGAAATATTAATGCAATCTGTCAAAAATTTATCAAAGTAATTCTTCGCTTTTATCAAAAAAGCAATGTCTTTCTAAACATGAATAAGGTTAACGATGAAGTGAAATTGCTAAAAACATTTTGCGGCAATTCTCCTACTTGCTCATTGAAATCCATTGATTGGGAAAACCGTAAGGAAGTAGTATTCTTTTTATAGCTCTTGTGTTTGCAAATGGCTATCGAGTTCCACCTTGGCGCCAAATACACGGAGAGTTGGCGTACATAATTGTAAGTCCAGTTGACCAAGAACGGATTGTTATTACAGCATCTCAATCTGGCTACTTTATTAACAAAGGTTACGTTAAGGATGAAAATGGAGAAACAAATTTAAACTACGAAAAAGATAGCGAGATATATAATTCTTTGATCAATTTGTTGCGAGCCAAAAGTCAACATTTTGCGAAGAACATTGACAACCAAGATGCTACTGTCAAATCAAATGGTATTAAGATTTATGATATTGTAAAGAAAATGAAAAAAGAAATAACTTGAATGAAACGAAAAAGCTTAATAATAACGATAAAAGGAACGAAAAAGAGGTTCTAGGATCTCGAGATTTACTTAAACCAAAACTACAACCCAACGCAGCGCAAAGAAAAAAGTAACTAATTACCTGTCTTGTTTTCAGAAATAATAATGTCCCAAGGGTCTCAAATACGCAAGAACAACCTTCACTAAGATGGAAAGACGTGAGCTTGACACAACCTATTGATGCTCCTGAGGAGGAAAGAGTAAAGATACTTTATGTATGAAAAAGCAAACATATAAAATTCCTCTGAAGCCTGAAAGTGGAAAAAAGACCCAATTGAAGAATCGACATCATAATGCCCACCAGGATGAAGATTCAGATCCAGAACAAGTCTCAACAGATGATGAAGTATCTGAAAAAAGACAAGAAGGCAGTAAAGCGTTATTCAAAATTTGATTGTAGCTGAAGCGCCACCTGAATACTGGCAGATCCAAAAGTTAATTAAGTACCTAAAAATTGGAAACCAAACAGCCACGGTTATAACTTTGTGCGCCATAAAAGATCTTGATTTAACAAATGGTAAGCAATTATATAATCTGTTTTTGATCATAACCAAATCGCCATTAGAGATATGGGTGGTTTAGAAGTCTTAATAAACCTTCTAGGAACTGATGATCCGAAATGTAAAGTGGGGGCGCTTCAAATATTAAAAGAAGTTACAAAAAATGGTACCAACAACATTGAAATAAAGATAGTCCATATTCGACGCTCAGTCGCGGAAATGAATGGTATTCATCCACTTGTAGAACTCCTGCGTGAGTCAAACGAAGAAATTTTAAGATGTCTAGCAGCTGAAACAATATCACATTGCGCAAAGAATGGTAACTATTGTTGGTTATTTTAAAAGCGACAAATAGAAGAATGGTGAGAAAGGAAGGCGGTATAAGAAGACTGATAAGATTATTGAAATCTAAAAATGAAAACGTCGCTCGATGTGGAGCGCTTGCACTTTGCAGCTGCAGTAAAAGTGACAAGAACAAGGATGCCATTCGCGCGTCTGGATCTATACCACTTTTGGCCGAACTATTAAAATCTAAAAATGTTGATCTTCTGATACCTGTTGTAGGAATTTTACAAGAATGTGCATCAGACCGTAAATAATACGTCCAATACCAATTTTAGCGCAATATCGAGTTTCAATTAGATCTTCAGGGATAATTCGCTTCCTTGTAGAAAATTTATCGAGTCAAAATCACGAACTCCAAGCGTATTGCGCGAGCGCAATATTTAAATGTGCTGAAGACGGTAATTGAAAATAGTGCGATTTACTTTAGAGGAGACCAGAGTACTTGTGAATGAACACGGTGGCCTCGCTCCACTGGTACAGCTATTAGACCACAAGAGCAATCGAGAACTTTTGATTGCATCAACGGGAGCAATTTGGAAATGTGCTCATTCACGTAATATTTTAAAGCTTCTAAAATAGCACAAAATGTGGATAAATTTAATAGTTTAAAGACAGTGAAGAAGCTAGTTGGGTTGATAGCAGACCAACCGGAAGATGTTCTCGTCAATATCGTGGGTGCAATTGGTGCGTGTGCTAAATCTCGTAAAATACAAAGTTTTCATTTATAAAGCGGAAGGAAGGGCTGCAATCAGAGAGAGTAACGGGATCACACCATTGGTTGGATTGTTGACTGGAACCAACCAAGCGCTCCTTGTAAATGTAACAGCTGCCGTTGGTGTATGTGCATGTGACGGTAAATAGTGATTTAAAGTATTATATAGCCGACTCTATGGCAATAATAGACCGTTTAGACGGTGTCCGATTGCTCTGGTCCCTATTGAAATCCCCAAATCCAAATGTCCAAGCGAGTGCTGCCTGGGCCATTTCTCCGTGTATAGAGAATGCGAAAGATGCTGGAGAAATGGTCAGATCATTTGTCGGAGGACTGGAATTGATTGTGAGTTTGTTGAAATCCGAAAACACCGAGGTTCTAGCATCAGTGTGTGCTGCTATAGCGAATATAGCCAAAGACGGTATAATTAATTATATCACATGACTGTAGAGGAAAACTTGGCGGTGATAACTGACCATGGCGTAGTGCCACTGTTAGCGAAACTGACAACAACCAAGCACGACAAGTTGCGCAAACATTTAGCTGAAGCGATTGCTAGATGCTGCCGATGGGGGAATAATAGGGTAGCGTTTGGCAGTGCGGGGGCTGTAGCGCCGTTGGTGAAGTATTTGAAGTCGCCTGATGAGAAGGTGCATAGATCGACTGCGCAGGCGTTGCATCAGTTGTCAAAGGATGCTGATAATTGTGTGTCGATGCATGAGAATGGGGTAGTGCAGTTGCTGCTTGGAATGGTTGGATCTAGAGATGAGGAGTTGCAGGAGGCTGCTGCTGGATGTATTGAGAATATAAGAAGGTAAATGTTTTTAGTTGATTCAAGGATAGATTGGCGTTGGCTAGTGAAAAGGCAGCTCTGAAATAAGACGATGAAATAAATCTCAATTTCCATTTGTACCATTTGTGTTGATTATTTAAACACTTTTACGATTTGATATTCTTCTTTTAGATATTCTGCTTGTAATAATTTCTATTTATTGACAGTGTTCGTTGATGAAAACAATAATTTTAGCAAGATTGTCATTAGGATTAATTAAAATTCTAGCATGATCATTGTATCGTGAAACAAATTCAGGTTTATCAATTCTCTCATCTTGACTGTCTGTTAATCCCAATTGCTGTAACTTGTTGCAACAGTCATGTAGAGTAGAAATAGATTGTAAAGAAGATTTTTCGAGTGCCCTTTGTAAAGAGCGAGTTTCCATTTCTTCAGTAAATAATTCCTTGACAACAAAAAATGAAAGGAAAACGACTATAAATAAACTTTGACTACAATAAAGAAATGATGAAAAATGTTTATTTACAAACTTAAAATTGATTAGCATTCACAATTGATTGGGTTTCCAAATCTTTATAGTTCTGTCAGAAGAGCATGAAGCTACCAGGGTTGAATTTAACAAACAAAGATCATTTATAGAAGCAGAGTGAAGGGGCTGTTCATGAACCAGAGTTGATTGATTTGTAGTATCCCATAGTTTTATAATACCATCTCTAGATGCTGAAACAATGTGATTCTGTTTGTGAAAAGGAATGATAGTTTTGATCCAATCTTTGTGAGCTGAATATATTGTTTGTTTGATGGGAATTAAAAGAGGATTAGATGTAATTTGATTAGATGTGCTTTTGGGAATAGCGTCATCAAAAGTAAAAGACTTTGAATCTTTAATGGGTGAATTAACAGCAACTGAATTATTATCAATAGCATTGTTTATGTGATTTAAATCCCAAACTTTGAGAGAATAGTCACGCGATCCACTGTAGAGATAATTTTGAGAGATGCATAAAGATTGGACAGCATCGTAGTGAGGAGGATAGAGAGTGGAAATGTACTCGAAAGAATTTAAATTGTAGAGTTTAACAGAATGGTCTCTAGACGCAGAGAATAAATAAGAGTTGTGAGATTGAAGAGAAAAGACTGAACTTTTGTGATTTGAGAGAGTGTTTAGACAATTGAAAGAATTGAGATCTAGAATAGAGATTGTAGAATCAGAAGAGCCAGAGAATAGAATGGAATTGTTGTTGTTTAGAGAGAAGCATTCAATGTCATTTGAGTGGAGAGATAATTGTTTTATTAATTTTAGAGAGGATAGATCAAATAATTTGATGAAAGATTGATGACCGATGATTAGGAGATTGTTTATTATTTTGAGACATTTAATTGGCCCTTCTTTGAATGAAATAGAATTTAGTAAATTTCCAGAATCCAAATCCCAGATGTTTAGAGAAGAATCTTGAGAAGTTGAATATAATTTATTATCATTGTTATAGAATAGAGAATAAACCTGACCAATGTGACCTTTTAGAATAGATTTACAATCCCATTTAGAAGGATCAATAGAAGAAGTTTTAATAGAAGGTTTTTTAACTTTTTTATTCAAAGATTCTACAGTTGTAGAATAATCATGAAGAAGAGGTTCACGCGTCACTTCTTGACTTACACTTCCACTTACTCCTTCACTTGATAACCTTCCACTTACCGTTGCATCCACTTCTATCCCTTCTCTTCCCTCACTTACCCCTTCTCTTCCCTCACCTAGTTCACCTTCACCCTCCCCACTAATTCCTACTTCACTACCTTTGATGGCTTCTTTTAAAGATTTGATTGTCATTTCCAAAGTCTTTTCAGATATTTTGAGATTAACAATTTCTTCAATGATGAATCTGAATATTTCATCAGCTTCTTTGACAGATAGAGATTTGAGAATATTTATTAGATTAGAAAGAGAATCATCAAAAGAAGAATAATTAGAATTTAAACAAATTTCATTTTGAATTTCTTTAATTTTTTCATTTGTTAGAAAAGAAATTTGAGAATTTAAAATTTCCAAATCTTTTTCTAGATCTTTTTCTAGATTTAAATCTTTTTTTCCATTATAAATTTTATCAAGTAATTTATTTCTTTCTGAAACTAATCTTTCTCTGAATCTAATCATTTCATTCATTAATTGATCTTGTTGTTTAATCTTTACGCATTCATCCAATTCTCTTATTAAATTATTAATCAACAAATCAGCCAACGATAAATTTGTTGATGAAAGAGACATTGGTAAAGGGTATTGTTTAAGTGTAGGCTTATCCCTCTCACTAGTGAGTTTATCTCTCCCACTGACACTAGTAAGTTTATCCCTTTCAATATCACCTATTATCCTTTCTACTCTCTTATTATCACCTTCTACCCTTTCTACTCTCTCAATATCACTTTCTACTCTCTTAACCCTTTCACCACCCAAGTCTTCAAAATCTTCTAGTTTGAAATTATTTTTGCGAATTCTTTTTTTACTATTCAACATTAATTTTAATTTATTTTTAAAGTTTAAAACTTGTTCATTTTTTCTTTCAAGTAGATTATTTTTAATTTCTAAATTTCTGAAATATTTTTTAATTTCTGAATTTTGTTTTGCTTCTTTTCTTTTCAATCTTTTAATTTCCATTTCTTTGTTTTGTTCAATTAATTTAAATTTATTATTTTCTTGCTTAATTTTATTCATTAATTTGATCTTCTCACTCTTTAGATTTTGTATTGAATTCTTCATTGATTCTATCAATTGTTCATTTGCCTTTGTCTTTTTCATTGCAATCAATAAATCCTTTTTAATTTAAGTTTATTCTTTTTACTTGTTGATGTTTCTTTTTCAATTCAACCAATGCATTCGATGAATTACTTTTAAAGTTTCTATTAACAGGGTTATTGAGGTTAGAGTTTGTACTGAGACTGTAGAGACTAGCCTTGTCGTTATACTTGTCATTAAAATCATCGCCTTCTCTAACTTGCATCAAGTCATTCATCTTTCGGGTGTTTTCAATTATAATCTTTTCATATTCTTCTTGATCTAATTTCAACTTTTCTACCAATCTCTCTTTTAAATTTATATCATTCTCAACTCTCTCCAATCTCTCTTTATTCTCTTGCTCATTCAAATTTATTCTTTCAAAACTAGAAATCAAATCTCCACTAAAACTCTCAGATTTATTCAAAGTTAAACTCTTATTAATCAAACTATTCTGTAAAAGTAATTCCCCACTACCATTAATTGGCGAGTCTCCACTGCTTCTTATATCTCTACTAGTACTACTAATGCTTTGCATATCCCTACTACTAGCACTCTTCACATTACTTTGCATAAATTTCAACTCTTGAATCTCTTTAATGTAATCATTAATCATTGGCTCAACATGAACTTTAATCTTCTTTATCATTTCTTCTACATCTTCTCCCTTATGAACCAACTTCAAACACTCCTTTTCTATTTCAACCTTTTTCAACTCTTCCAAAACTCTCTTCAATCTTTCATCCTTTTCAATCAACGCCAATTTCATCTCTTTAATCTCCTTTTCAATCTCTACATTCCTTTCCCTCCCTGCCTCATTCTTCAACATCCTTATCTGCATCTTCAACTGCTCAATCTCACTCTTCTCCTCATTAATCATCGCCTTGTTCTTTATATTCCTAGCCCTATTCGCATACTTTAGCGTATTCAACGTCTCCATAAAATTACTATCAGCAGGTGACACACACGCCATCATCAACGTCTGACTATTGCCTCCAAGTGAATCCTTTCATTAACACCCTCTCTTCTTTTACCTTTCATCAAACTTCATCATTGTTACCTGCAACAGTCGCGTCAACTTGGAATCTCTATAAGGCACATGTCCACCCCTCCTGCTCTCATCTCCCAGCGCTGAGATCACATTCCCAAGTGCTAACAGTCCAGAGTTGATTGAAATTGACTCTCTAGCCCGATCGCCAGTCGCATTCGTTCGCTTCAATCTCTCAGATCCTGCCAAATCAACAAAATTCATCTTGGATATCACACTCACTCCATCACGCATCTGTCTCAAACACACACTAAATATCGCATGCGACCGCGATGACACCAAATTCATATCAGTACTCCCCGTACTCCGATTCAACAATCCACGTCTCATCAATCTACTTTTTGTTTCAAATTCATTTTACTCTATCACTTCACTCGCATTCCTCACATTCTCTTCAGTCACTCCAACAAGCACTATACTGCCATTCACATCCTCCCTTATCTGGATCGACTTGCTCTTTTGCGAAAACAAATCAACAATATCTTCATTATACAGCTCCACAAACGTAACTCGCATCTCGTGCTCCTTGTCCCCAACAATCCCAAACAACGTATCAATCGCCCTCGATATAACACCTACTCTACCACCCACCTCCAAATTACCTACACAATTCCCCTCCCATCATCTTACCTATCTCTCCACAAACGCAACTCCATACCTTGGCTCCCAGCATCTTCATCCTCATTCCCATCCAAACTAGTCCCCATCGTATAACTCTTCCCACTGCACGTCTGTCCATACGCCATGATCGTCACATTATACCCCTCGCAAAACTTTTTCACCATCGCTTCAACTACCCCCTCATACACATATCTCTGGTCACTCTCGCTAGGGAACACCCGGTCAAACGTGAAACTGCGGTTCTGCCCCAACACAACCTGGTTCGCTTCGTCAGGGTGCACAAATATACATTCAGAACAGTCGCTCAGACGTTCGCTCGTTGATAAAGGGCGGATCCGGAGCGCCACTTTGACACTCGTTGATTCCATTGGTGGCAAAGTAAATCTAAATTCTAATGTTGATTTGACAGAGCTTATTCAGTGTGATAGTTATTTGGAATTGTGAAATAAATTCTTTTCACTTTTCAGGGCACATATGCGTATTTAGAAAAATATCGACTCACTCAAAGTAATTGGTTTTCATAAACTCAACAAAGGATTTTGTCTTTGGTTTAAACTCATTACTCACAACCCACCACGGACACGATCTGTTTCAAGCCTATTTTTAGGCAGACAAAAGTGGTACCGCATGTCCCTCACTAAACGATTGGCTCATTCAAATCTCTATATAAATATCATGCCAGCTCCCCACACGAAATGGGAAACACGGATTCACGCGCCATTAACCTCAGTGACCAACAACTAGTGTCAATCCCAGACGACATTTTCAAATACTCTTCAATAACCTCGATTCACTTGCGAAACAATCAACTCACGAAAATAGATCCCAGGATTTCTCACTTTAAAAAGCTAATCGAAGTTTCATTCAGAGAAAATCTCATCCAGTCAATTCCAAAAGAGTTTTTGTTACTCAAAAATTTAACAAAACTATCATTGTCGTTTAATAGACTAACTGAACTGCCACAAGATTTTGGGTTGTTGAAAAACTTGAAATTGTTGACTGTGGCTAGTAACCAGCTGCATTCACTGCCAGAAAGCATTGGGGAACTCGTTAGATTGAAGGCGTTGGATTTGCAGAGGAATATTCTTACAGTACTTCCAGATTCAATATGTAATTTGACGAATTTGACCTTTTTGGATGTTTCGTGGAATGAATTGACTATTCTGCCGCAAGAGTTTGGTAATCTGAAAAACTTGAGCTCTTTATCAGCTACGAATAATCATTTGACTTCCCTGCCAAGCTCATTTTCAAATTTGAAATCTCTAAATGAGCTTAATCTTTCGGTGAATACGTTTAATGTTTTCCCGCCGCAAATAGTGGACTTGAAAATGCTCAAATCTTTGATAATGCATACAAATAGGATAACAAAGATTCCAATTGATGTCCATCGTCTATGCAATTTGGTGCGTTTGAATCTAGCAATTAATCTCATTGAATCTTTACCTTTTGAAATTGGGATGTTGTCAAAGCTGGAATATTTGAATCTTAATGATAACCGAATTGTAGAATTACCATCTACTATAGGGAAATTGCATAGTTTGAAGAAATGCGGGTTTGTTCAAAATTATATCACGGAGCTGCCTATTGAACTAGGAGATCTTAGACAGTTGGTTAAACTTGACCTGAGAAGAAATAGAATAAGCTGGTTCCCCGCTACCTTTGAAATGCTTCGAGAGGTGGAAAACTTTAATGCGACAGAAAATCCGCTACTCTCAAGTACTGGCAAGTATTATCCTAATGACTCAAATACGCCCACTTTGAAGGAGCTTTGTAGTAGAATGTTTATTATTGGAAAATTTGCTGAACCAATGAAAATTATGATTAATGAAAACAAGAAGGGCGAGCAAGACATGAATCAATTGAACAATTTGGAAATGATAGAGTTTAATGAAGGTTCTCTTGATTCAATGATGAGCGCTGAAGATAGATTGTTGCCTTTTCTTCTTTACTGCCACTTGAACAAGTATGAAAGTGTTTGTGAGAGTTGCTCAGGGCCATATTTAGATTTTTACGTTGATTTAATTGAACAAATTGATATGAAGAGTGATCAGTTCCACAATAAAATCCCAACTCGGCAGCGTGTTTGTAAGGATTCTTGCTTAAATCGTCATCTACATTAATAAATATTTTCGAATAGATTAAAAATGTTTAGACCTAATGCAGCGCCACATTTGTATTTATGTCAGAGTTTGATTTTTCACAGGATATTTATGAGTTGTTGCAAGTTGAACCCTTTGCAAATGAAAAGGATATATCGAAGGCGTATCGTTTGAAGGCATTGCAGTATCATCCAGACAAGAATCCAGATAATCCTGATGCAGGTATTTTTATTAGTGATAGAAGATAGAGAAGATGTTTCTGTTGGTTAAAAAATCATTTGATGTGTTAAATAATCCTGAAACAAGGAAAAAGTATGATGAAATGTACAAGGCGAAATTGGAAAGAAAAAAGAGAGATGCTGAAATGGATGCAGTGAGGAAGAGAATGATGGACAGTAAGAATTAATAATTAGTTTGAGTAGAACTTGTTAATGGAGAGTCTGCGTTTAAAAAGAGAAAAGATGAGGAGTATGAAGAGAAAGTTAAAAGACAAATGCAAGTAACCATTAGATAGATGATTAAATAGTTAAACGAACTTAAAAGACAAGGGTATGAAAAGATTAAAGAAGAAGAAGATATTCTGCTGAGAAAATATTTCGATTCCAAAGAGAATGTAGAATTAGAAAAACAAAAGGAATCTGAATTGGATAGAACATTGCACATTAAATGGTTGAATATAGATTCATATGATAAAGAAATGCTACTTCACTTATTTAATGATTATGGGATGGTTGAGCATTTAGTAATGTCGACTACGAAGCCAAGTGCAGTGATTTTATTCAAAACAACAACAGAAGCTGTAAATTTATATTTAAATATTGAGTAGTTTTATGTAATTTCAAAAAAGAGCGAGGGTGATGAAAGGTTGGAGCCATTCACAATCAATTGGGCCAAAGGAAGCGCTCCAATGATCGCAAAGAAAGTTGATGAAGAAAAAACAGAAAAGAAGAATTTAAATTTAGAAAAAAACTTTCTTGATAATTTTGATGAATTCGAAAACACAATTTTGATGAAACTCCGCAAAGCCCAACAAATGAAAAATCAACGATAAAAAGGCCTAAAGAAACCACAAATAAAAATCGTGATTTATTTTTTTCATTTAAATATTTTATTTACAATATTAAATTTTGATTTAAATAATTTAAAATTTCTTTCATTTGTGGATCAAACGTCTTTTTGGAAATCATTGGAATAAATTCTAGTCTTTCTTTTCTCTGAAGATAATGAACGCAGGACGCTAGAATTACAAGCCCTCTCTCAACTAAAGAATGATTTTCTTCTTTTATTAATAAAGATAAAATGTTAATGAAACGATCACATTTAACTAACGCTTGGCATACTTGGTCTGATTGTTCACACATTATAGCAAGGCATCCACTAGCAGCTGATCTAGTTTCAGTCATATGAGCATCCATTAAATACACAAACAATTGCAATTTGGAACTGGAAGCACAACTTTCAACAAATGGAGTAAACATTGATAAATTGCAAAAGAATTCTGCTGCAGCACATTGAATCCTCTCGTTAGAATGCAATAAATGAACCTCAACATTTTTATGCATTTTTCTTTCAAATACAAACGATTGAATTTCTTTGCCAATTGAAACCATGTTTGTCAACGCCAGCAAAGTTTCAAATAAAGTCAAAGAATCTTCAGTTTTCAACATATTATTAAAAATAACGCATAATTCTTGTTGTTGAGATGTCGAAAATCCTAAATTTGGATTAACGCTAATGCAGATTCTGCTTAATGCAACACTGGCTAAATTAACAATTTCATTGTCATCTTTATTAAAAGAAATTGATTTCAGTAAGTGTTTTATTCCGCATTGTTTCACATATTCATTTCTATTTTCTTGATCACGCACAATCGAATTCGAGAGCTTTACAAAGAGCTTCAAATTCTCTTCAGATTTGCTCTTTTTTATTAATAAAGAAAGAATTTTGGATTTTAAAATTATTTTACATCTTTTGGAAACAAATTCATCCTCATTCAATGCATCATCATCTGGTACAAATTGTTTTGCAATTTTCGCAAGTTTTTTCATTTCTTCTTGTTCTTTAGAAAGAATAGGTTTAAAATTACAAATATTGTTTATTATTGTTAAAATACTTAAATGCAAAGATTCATTACAATCATTTTCAATAAATCTGTAAAATATTTCAATTTCTTTGCACAAATATTCTTTAATCTCACCAATAGAAGACCCTGCAACTAATGCTTCTAATATTTCTTCTTTACTGCTGTCCAAAGGAAACTGTCTAACCAGTTGCTTAAAATACTCAACCTTTGGTTCAATTTTGCTCAAGCAAACAAGCGAAAGTGTTTTGTACTTTTCAATGTGTACTTTTTGTTTTAAAAAACCTTTGCATTTTAGACTTAAAAGTTCTCGCGCTTCCTTTCTTCTTTGCCAACAATTTAGACATTTCAGAATACTTAATACGCAATCTTCACTCTCAAACTCAATATCTTCTAGAATAGACTCCATTTGATCCATATTCAAGGCCTTTTCAGTAAAATCGTTGCTATCGCATAGCATGGACAATATCATCCATGATTTCTTTCTCTTTTCAATCTCAATGTCAAGACTTAAATTTGGAAGCAATAAATCTTTCCATAATGAAATAAATTCAGGTCTATTTTTGACTACGATATGTAGTAATGTATAANTAGTACATGTAGTAATGTATAAACCAGGTTTCTATCTTGCGTCTCAGACAAATTATCAATGAGTTTATAAACTAGAGCCTCGCTAAATTTACTCGTGTTTCTCATTAAATATGCTGTTGTCGACTTTAAAACAGTCTCGTCATCTATTCTTTCAATGGCATTTTCCAGGATTTCAAGAACAAATTCTGGTTTAAGATGATCAGATATTAATGATAGAATATTCAACAGACATTTAATATTACTTTCCTTCAACCATTCCCTTGAAATAAATCCAGCAAATACTTTGGGCTTTGTTGTAGCCAATCTCTGCAATACCTCTTCGTTTGAATGATCATACAAGTAATTTTGAATAACTATATTGATGAAATACTCTTCTGCCCAAAATGGAACAAAGTTATGAATTCTTAACACTTCTTCATTTGTTAATGTTTTCCAACCATCCAATGTTGCTTCATAATTAGGAGGAATAAAGTCTTTATTCCTAGTAAAGAATGAAATCAAATCTTGTATGTTTCTGGTCATATCCTGTTGTCAATATTGTTTTGTTCACTTTTAGGAAATTCTGAAGCCGAAAAAAATGAATGCATTAATATTAAAAATGATATTGATTGCATTAATATTAGTAGATACTAGATATATAGTAGGTATGAGAAGTTTGAACTTAACGGGTAATTACAAATACATCTAGTTGGGAGGTTACCCCTAAACTTGGAGCATAATTGTAATTCATTAACATGACTTTAAATACAATAAATTGCTTTATTCATAAAATGCACAGCTTATTCTTAACTGACCATGATATGCGCGGCATCTCAGTTTTTCATGACGTAACTATTTAATGAAACTTCCACAAATTTATAATGGTCACTATTTAAAACACTACCATTATTTAATATTCTTTGAGAAATTAATGTTCCCCTTTGTTCCTTGTTAATTTCTACATCATAAACGTGGACATTGTCAAATTTGGGTTCTAGCTCACTGATAACAGTAAACACAGTGTTTTGAATATAAGGTAAATCAATATCTTTATCATCAATGACTCCTTTTAATCGTTCAAATAGTACAACGCTATTTGTCGCCGTCGCGGCCACATCGACTTTGGCAGTCAATAAACTCCTCACCTGTTCTCTTTCCTCATTACGGTATTTAAAATGAATTTCATCTATTGAATCCGTAGTTGTTATATCATTGACATTAATTATGTCACAGTGATTAATGGGATGTATAGACAGCTCATTCATCATAGTATCTGAGTCCGTAGTGGTAAAAGGATTGTCTTCAATGCTATTAATGTATTCTTTGGAGTATAATTCAATAATTGGTTTCAATTCTTCACTTGGTTGACTGCTCTCGTATTCTATGTTCCCATGCATCTCAGTATCAAAGAGATTCTGACTCATGTTTTCTGTAATATTGAAACTGGGACTTCTTTTCACTTTCCGACTTGACTTTTGACTGGATAACATCTGAGAATCATGACTGTCGATGATAGTGAAAGAAGATCTTTTCTTTCTTGAAACTAGTTTCATGATAAATGAGATTTTTACTTTTAAATCGATTTTCCTTGTCGGATGATGATTCTTGAGATTCAGAAAGAAAAGTCACCATTCTGATTTTTCACAATAATGCTCATAGAAAAAGTTGATTCTTTCAAAGGTACATGTCATATTTAATTAATTTAGCGCATTCCGAATGTGCCTGGGCTTTATCTCTATCATTTGATGCCAAATATATGTTGTCTTGTTCATCCGACAAGAAGATTATTTTGTGGAAGATCCCTTCGATGGAGATCATGAGCGAATTTGAAAATGCCCATGATAGAACAGTTAGGAATATATGCTTTTCTCCTTTTCCAAATAAAATTGCGTCATGTGGTTTTGATGGTGTGTGCAATATTTTGCGAAAAGAACTAGAAGATGGTAATTCAATGATNAACTAGAAGATGGTATTTCAATGATAATCTTTTAAAAAAAGATTTCGAATTGATTGCGACTTTGGAGGGCCATGAAAATGAGGTGAAATGTGTAACATGGCATTCTAACGGACAGTTACTTGCGACTTGTGGTCGTGACAAGAGCGTTTGGATTTGGGAAGCACAAGATGACAATGAATTTGAGTGTCTTTCAATTCTTCAAGAACATTCTCAAGACGTTAAAAAGGTCTTGTGGCACCCGTCTGACGAAATATTGTTATCCTGCAGTTATGACAATACTATTCGAGTTTGGAAAGCAGATCCTAATGATGACGAATGGTTTTGTGATCAGGTGATACAAGTCCATGAATCCATTGTTTGGGCGATTGATTTCAATGCAATTGGTGATTATTTTGTGTCAGTTTCTGAAGACAGTAACATTGCCATTTTTAAGATGATTGATTCGAGTAATATTTTATTTATCTTTAAATAGAATACGAGAATATTATCAAGTGTAAAATTGGGAAAGAAGGGAAAGAGACAATGTTTCCATTACCTGCTTATTGTGTATCATGGAATAAATGGCGACCGGATTTGATAGTATGCTCTGGCGCTGATCGAAGTATCTCAATTTATAAATTGGTAAATATCATTATTTATATTGTTTTAGAGTAAAAACGACGAGGAGAAGGAAATTTTGGAGTTGATGCAATATTATGAAAATGCTTCCGTAGTTGATATAAACGACATTAAATGGATAGGAGAAAACGAATTTGTAACTTGTGATGATGACGGAATACTAATAAAATGGCATATTACTTTGTACTTACCCTGGCAATTTTAATAATTACATATGTATCTAAAGTCTTTTAACGTGAAACATTTGTGCAAAAATATATTCTTTAAACGCCTATATTCTAGTACCGTACTGGTAAAAAGGGATTTAGAAATGGTTCGGTCTCTGAATTGTATCTCTAAACCTGAATCTGGCGACAATATAGTGACGTGGATAAATTTGAAGATGGAAAATAAGCCTCATGCAATTTTAGCGAAAGGAATGATTGAAACAAGGGATCTGATGAATTTATTGGACGAATTTTATAGCAAATATGTGATTGAAGATGTAATATCTAATATAATCGTTTAAATTAGAATTCTAGAGAAGAATTTAAAAGACTGTGTGACTTTATTCTTGATTTTGATGGCCCATGTTTCAATGAACAAATACTGCAATGCATTTTACAGTATTATGATAAAATGAAAGAAGTTGACAAGATTCAAGAATTAGCAAAAGTTGCCTTGGAGAGGAAGAAAATAGATAATAAACTTACTATTGATGTATTGAAAAATGTAATGAGAAAAAATGGAATCGACGAAATAAATGTTGATGATATAAAAGTGTATGATATACCGAAAGAATTACTTGTAATCAATGTATCTTGCAATGAAAATGTGACTAATGATGTTAAAAGTTATGAAAAACCCCTTTTAGACCTACAAACTTTGAGTTCTTCATCTATTGAAAAGTATTTCAAAGAATTGTCTAAACATAATCAAAAAGAAGAATTCTGGAGAGAGTTTGAAAGTTTATCAAAGCATTTTGCCATTTTTAGTCCAAAAACTGTTGAAGAAATTTTAAATTTTGCAGTTAGGCATAATGATTTTCAAAGAGCGTATAAAATTTTTGAACAATGCTATCAATTTAAGTCAATATTTACAAAGAAAATGTTTGAAGTGAAACTGGAGACTTTGAAGCGACTTGGAAAGTTTGACATGTTGTTTAAATTGTTTAATAGATATCGTTCTAATAAAGTAACATTTAGATTAACAAATGACAATTTAGAAATATTTATCAGTTGAAATGTTTGAATCAGTGATATCGGGCTGCTTGCAATACAAACGAACATTAAATGCATTTGATGAATTTATGTTTATGAAAAAACTATCGTTTAAAACTTCAAATAAAATTTTAGAAGTTTTGTTAAATGAGCTTTTAACAACCAATAGCACATTAGTCAAAACGAAAGACGATTATTACTTTTTAATGATAGTAAATGAAATTGAAACAAACTTGAAATTTAATGAAAAACCTTCCGCGTTATTGATGGATTATATAATTCGCAAGTTTGGAGCAAACGGAAAAATCAATGAATGCGTGGCTTGGTTCAATAGGCTAAATGACTTGAAAATTCCAATTGAAAAGAGTCACATCAAAGCTTTAATTTGGTCATTTAGTAGAAATGGAGCAATACAAAATTCCAATGAAATCTTAAGCTTAAATAAAGATTTACCTCTTGATATACTTGGGGAGTTGTATGAAGAACATTTGTTGGCATTGTTAGCCAACAAAGATTCATTGAATGACTCTATTGTATTTAGCGCTATGAAAGAAAAAGGAATGCCATTCTCTCAAACCTTTTTTGTAAAAGTATTTGAACAATTACAGAGTTCACACAATGTAGATCAAAGCCATGTTTGGTTGGAAAGAGCCATAAAAGAAAATGCCTACTTGGAAACTAAAAGCTACGTTACTTTTATTAAACTATTGTTCAGCGCTGGAAACCCAGATAAAGCAGAAGAAGTTTACAATTTAGCCTTGACAAGACTAGACAACGTCAAAACGTCACTCTTCAATGTCATGATGGAGTATTACTTAAATTTTAAAGATTTCGATAAAATTGACAAAGTAAAATATGTTTGCCCCTTGCACAGGTTTTAGACGATATGAAAAGGCTTCATGTTGAATGGAATGCATACACAATCAGTTTTCTAATGAGAAAATACATTTTATTAAAAGATTTAGACAATGCCTTAAAATATAGCGATTTTAAACGCCTTGGATATTTTGGAAGCTATTTCCAACTAGGGGTCTTTCTAATGCAGTTGGTTGATCTTTGTATTGAATTAAACAGACCATCACTTGCATTTCCAATTATTCAAAACCTTTGTAGTGATGGATACAAAGTCTATCTGCAAACTTACATTAGACTTCTAGACAATTGTTCTACAAATAAAGATTCTGAAACTGGAATGAAGATTATAAAGGCAATATTAGATAAAGGAAGTCCAGACTCTGACTTTTGTGAACACGCTTTGGCATTCCTTAATGAAGTAGACAATCTGGAGGCTGCCAAAGAACTTATTTCCATAATGAAAAATGATGAAATTCAGCTCACATCAAGCGGTGCAAAATCATTCGCTGAACTTTTAGAAAAGAATAATTTGGATGCTACAATATATAAATCATACAGTTACTACAACAGCAAACAAATAAAGTACTGATTATGTTAATTGTTATATTTGTGACTTTTCGCTATAGCAGCGTAGCTCAGTTGGAAGAGCGCTGGGCTCATAACTCAGAGGTCCCTTGATCGAAACTTGGCGCTGCTAGCTTTTTTGAATGCCCATTTTATTGGTAATTGGTTATACCTACGAGTTTTAAAATTCAGTGGTAAAAAAAGTAGTCAAAAGCTTTGTCTATTTCTTAAATAATGTTTCTTTTTTAGTAAGTTCAAATAGTGGAAGACCGAAGAGTGGAGAAATTTCTGAAAAATGCCAGATATAAAGGAGCAGTTAGAATTCTATTTTAGCGATGCTAATATGTCCAAAAATCGATTCATAATTGATAAAATGGAGGAAAACAACGGATGGCTACCAGTTGAAATTCTCTTAACATTTAACAAACTGAAATCTATGGAATGTACTCCAAGTCATATTAGAAATGCTGTGTTACTCTCAAATCTTTTGGAATTAAATCCTGAAGGCACCTGTATTCGTAGAATAATCCCTTTCCAAAGAATAAACTCTGATGACAGAACAATCTATATAGAACCACTCCCTTGTAACGTAACACACGAAGATTTGCATGAATATTTTAAGCCTTTGAAAGTCGCTTTTGCGGCTGTACCTAAACAAGAATCTGGCAAAGTGAGAGGTTATGGATTCATTGAATTCAATGACCCAGACACTATGGAACAAGGTATTAGTCTTTGGAAAGAAAATCGCGACAATGAAGGCCATAAACTGTATAGGAAGCGGATCTTGAAGAAGTAGTTATTTATTATAATCCAGAATAGACATATTTGGTCACAAAGAAACAAGGAATACAAAGAGCTTTTGCATTTAATGAAGGAAATAAAGAAATGCGATAGAAATAATAAACATGAATCAAAGTTAGGATGGTCACAGCCTAAGGGAACCATATGTCAGGTTCTTGACATTACACCAAATATTGTATATAGTGACTTGAAGCAATTTATTCAAAAATATGGTCAAGTAGCGTTCCTCGATTATTTCAATGGGCGCCCATTTGTAATTTTATAATATGATTTTAACAAGGCATTTGTTCGATTTAAAAATGTTCAAGAAATGCTTAATGCAACAGATAAGATAAATAAACTTGAAGAAAAGCCATTTCGGAAGCTAGCAAAACTTCATCGTAAAGGATTTTGCTTTGTTTAATTAGCCCTTGAAGAATATCAATATCGAAAAAATGTTACACCAAGAGAAAAAAGAGATGAGCCTCAAAGTCTTAAAAGCATATCAAAGGAAGAAAACGAGCACTTAGTTTTTGAAAGTGAAGATGAAATGGCTTTCGAACAAGTGGAGGGTACTCTCAAACGTAAACCAGCAAGTTATAACAAGGTCAGCAAATTTATGAAAAAAGAAAAATAAATATCTATTTGTGATGCATATTGAATAACTGACATAAGTTATCGCCGGATAATGTCCCGTGATCATCATAGACATGGCACTAGATTGTTGCTATTAATCTTAGACCATCTTTTCTTGGATAATTGATCTTTGGAATATCTTTGTTACGACAAATTTCTTGTATTCCTTAGTCGCGAAACTTATTGATAGATTCGGATCGGCTTTTCTCGGTACCTCGCGCAACAAACTGTATCACTAAAAACAGATCTGTTTCCTCTTAAAAAGTATTTATTGAAATATTTTGACCTCTGCTGGAATTCTATTGCCATCTATCGTGCCAGTAAAGGCGCGCAGCTGCTGATATAGACTTTCGGTCATATCTAATGAGCTTGTTGGTAAGTCTGCAATAATTCCTTCAAAGGACTGTTTTCTGGTGTTATCCGGTGAAGAGACAGTAAAGATTATTTTCTTTCCGCACAGACTCTTATTTCCGGGGGCCGGAAAGCTTACTCCATTTGGTGGAAATACATCAAACATTTTGTAAGGCTTAGCTGGATCGTTGTCATTTTTACAAGCAAAATCGCTGTAATCTTCGTGTGGGGCCACATTGAAGATTCCAGTAATTGCCGCACCTTCTGATGGTGTTACAGTTTGAAAGCTCTTATTTTCGACTGTCTGGTCTTTGAGCGGTTTTCCAGTTTGCTGCGTAGGAGTCTGAACAGGAGCTGGATTCACAGTAGGGGTTGCTGCGGCGTTAACATTGGCACCTGCTTCATCACATAGTTTACAACTTTTAGTGCATTCGGTAAAGCCTGTTTGTGATGCTGCATTCGAATTATTACAGTTCGAATAGCATGCGTTGAAAGCTACCATACACGCGTTAAAGTTTGCGTTAGGAAGAGCAAGTGCATTCCCAAAGAGGATTGAAAGACAAAGGATAGAGAGTTGTATTTGCAGACTATGTTTCATTTAGAGACTCCGCGTTAGGGGTCGTTTTATAATGTGGCATAGTTTAAAAATAGCACTTGATTTGATGGAACATCAGAAAATTTCAAATAGCCATTGAAATTTAGTTTAATAAAAACATTTCAGTCATCAATGTTTAGATCAAAATCTTTGTATAATTCTCTTGAAGTTACGCCTTTGTTCACTGCAAGTATGCCAATAATCTTTTGGCCCGCGTCTTTCAAGTCATTATAAGTATGTACGAGGTTCAAGTAGTCTTTATATTCATTTTCAATGTCAATTATCCTATCTGTAACAAAAATTATCTTTACTCTAATTCGTCCATCTTTTCATCAACTTCTTGCTGAAGGGAATCAATTTTCATTTGAAGAGATAATTTTATTCTCTCGGAACTCTATAGTTTTTGAAAGATATTAATATTTACTGGAATTTTAACGTAGATGATCATGCCGTTTGTTGAGCGACATTCCTTGATGTAGTTTTCATTAACAAGCGTGTCCAATTCATTCTTGATTTCCTCTGTTTTATCATGATCGATTGAAAGTGCATCATATAAAGAAAAGAAGCTCTTGCTCTTGAGTAAGTTCTGGAGAATAGACTTTGTCATTGGAAAATAAGAAAATTTTAGAAAGGAAGTACGTTAAGAAGGGGCAATAAAAATGCAATTTATTATCCGAAAATCTAGTAAAAGGTTTCTTAACGCACAATGCACATGACGCATTGTCTAGTCGAAGGCGTCTAGTTTGTTCTGAATGAAGTCTATTGTTGGTTTAAATAAAGAAGCATTGATGACCTTGAGCTTAGGAATAGAACGCTTGAGTACACGAATGCTTGTTTGTTGAGTTTGTATTTCTTTGACAAATGGTTTATCTTTATCGTTAACAGATAAATAGCCAGATATGATAAACATTCCAGGATGAGAATGAATATGATTAACTAACATTTGCAGAAGAGTTTGAACGTCATATTTCCTATTTTGAAAGAACTTTTCAATTATATTTTCTTGAATGTATTCTAGTTTATGGTTGGGGATGAAAGTCCAAGAATTTAACGATGATAAAGTTTTGAATAGAGATTCTTTAATAGCATCTGCTAATGAAGTTGATAAATCAAAAGTTAAAATTTGGAAAATAACGTTAATCAAATCAGTTTTGCAACGACATTCCCAAGTCCCATCTTGGAAGTGAAAATTCATTGAAGATTTTAAAATCCCTGTAGACATTTCAAAGTGAATTTCATAAATTTTTGTTACTGAGCCACAAAAAGATTGCAAAGAAAAAGAAGATTTGGAAATTCCTAAATATGAGAAATCTAATTCATTTAAATTTCTTTCAACAGAAGTTTCAAGAACCAATGATGGAATTGATCGACTTAGATTGAACTTTATAATAGAAAGAAAGGGACAATCTTTTATTAAAGATTTTGGAGATTTGAAAAATTCTAATCTTGAAGACTTTGTTGAATATAAAACTGGGATGCTGTATTCATATTTTCCATACAGATCTGAACAAACTACAAAATAATCTTTCCCTTTTGCTTTTTCCAGTCCAATAGGAACTTTATTATCTTTCAATTTATAAAATAACGAAACGCTGTTTTTCTTATCAAAAAAATCAAATAGCTCAAGTCTAAGCCATAGATCAGAATTTAAGCCACAAGATCTTAAGGAATATGACGATAAAACACCCACAACTTTAGGCACTGCGTAATAATAACCCTTGCCAAAATCAAAATCTATAGATTGAACCGAAACTTTGGAATTTTCATTTGATAACTCTAAAAGCAGAGGATAAACATGAAAATATGAATTTTTGACCCTTGTCCAAAATGTATTTAAAAGATCAAAATTTTCAAAATCTAAATTTGATTTAACAAATCTAGCAAAGCATAGTGACGCGTTTATAATTCTGAAGGGATCCATTTTGCAAGGTTTGTCGTTTTCATCAAGAAGAATCGCCTCGGTTAAATCGCAATAAAATTCAAAAATCATTCCAATCTTTGCAGCTGAAAGAAATATTGAAGGCTCTTTAACATTTAAATGAATCCATCGAGCTGTTGGAAAAGTTTGAAATTTTAAAATGAAAAAAGTGAAATTTTCTTGATTGATTTCAAAAAGAATTCCAACGCCTTTTGGGAAATTTGATTCATTGAAATTTTGAAGGGAAATTTTAGCAATTTTCGTAAAAATATTTTCAACAGAAATCCAACTTTGAAGCATTTGATATTCAAAAGTAGAAATTAAAGAATGAAATAATTCACATTCATCAATTATCACCAAATGACCAATAAATTCAACAACATCAACTTGCTCGACATGAATTGGTATGGAACCCGTTGAATCAAGGATAACCATCTGACCATTTTCATTTGATAAAACTCCAACGATTCTATTTATTTTACATTTAAAGTTTTCTTTCCATTCAAGAATTTCACCAGAAATGTTATTTTTATATCCAAAGCCACACCTTTTACCATTAAACCCTTCATACGCCTTTTCTTTTATTTCTTTAATCGTTTTCCATCCAGTCAACATTTTTGCATCTTCATCAAATGATGGACAATCAAAACACTTTATATGTTTTTCTACAAATTCTGAAATAAAATTTCGCGCTTTTGATATCTGCAATTCTTGAACAAGCCACGGTATAAAATTCAATGCATTCAGTCGCGGGAATTGAATTTTTATTATTTCAAATTGACTATGTATAACACTTATCTGTTTCCAAGTACAATTAGACATTATCTTTAATATCTTATCCTGTTCATGTTTTTCAACGCCTTCTATATATGAATATGCACAAGCTACAATAAATGTAGAGTAATTATAAAATACCCCAGTTTCTTCATAAAACACATGCACATTATAAATCTCCAATTCTTGATTTACACAAAGATCATACTTTTTCGAACTGGCGTGAAGAAAACAAACTACATCATCATCAATCTCAACTATCTGCAATAAATCATTAATAATTTTGGTGATTGTGCCTTTATAATTTACTATCGAAGGATTAATCTTCATCTGACTGCACAATACCTTATCACCAACTTTCTCTAACAAAGATTCACTGGTAAAAGAATATACTGCAACTGTAGTCTGCATATTTAATTCGTTGGTTATTACAACCTTGTTCTTTTGGACGTTAATGAAATTATACTCTTCGCCAATGCTAATTTTGCTGTGGAACTTTACATCAGAAAAATATAGGCATAATCCAGAATCAAGATGTACCAGGAAAAAAAGATTTTGGAAATGAAATATTTCTGTCTTTGATAAAACTATGCCTTTGACAACTCTCATAAAGTGGCGTCGACAAAGTTTTATCCAAAATTAAGAAATAAGGGGGAAAAGTTCAGATAGAAATGGCAGAATGATCGGAATTAAAAATGGTCTTGATGAATAATTCTTATTTTTTACACTAAATAGTTTGTGTAAAGTAAAAAAGTAATGCGCCCCAACGGGGGATTGAACCCCGAACCTTGCGGTTAAAAGCCGCACGCTCTACCGATTGAGCTATCAGGGCTTGTTATGGTTTTATCAGATGAAAATAGATGAAATGTTTTTGTAGTCAAATGGATAATTTAAAATCATAGATTCTTCAAATAATGATTGATAGTGATTAGTGCGCTGCATACTGTTGTAAGAATTGATTTGAGAGTTGACGATATTCTTTTCTTTTTGTTGAGACATTAGATAAGTGTAATTTAAAAATTTAGAAGTTCTTTATTTAATTTTTCCAAGACTTGTTGCGAGTTTATGAATTTGTGTTGTAATGCGTCTAGGGAAGTTATTCTAGAATTGAAATCGAAATCTAACAGTTTATCAAGTAAATCATAAAGATCATCTGACCATTCATCATAAGGGTTTAATGATTGGCAGAGTTCTTTCAGAGTTTTGAATTTTCCTTCATCGGTAATTCCAGGGACATTGCACTTCCAAACTCTGTTGCATATAGCAGCAGCCTTTTCTACTTTCTTTCTACCAAATACAATTGCAAGTTCAACTAGAGCGTCATCATCGTCGTTTGATTGAAAGAATGGGAACCGTTTAGTAGCTAGACAAAGTAATACAATTCCTGCAGCCCAAAGATCGATCGCTACTAAAATTCATTGATTTAGTTTACCCGGTGTTTGATCTTTGTAGCGCATTAAAACTTCGGGTGCTCTGAATCCTCTTGTACCACCTCTATTTGCTTTCAGTTGTGATCTAGAGTCCTTTGGTAAAATACCATCGCCATAAGTTTCTCTAAGCCCTCTATGAATCTCAGCGTCTATTGTTGATTTTGTTTCTTTTTCTTCTTGACACGAGTCGTCAAAATACTTTTATTTTCAAACAATTCATTTACCTCTGCCAATCCAAAGTCGACTAGCAAACCTCTTCTAGTACTCAAAGAGAACAGAAAATTGCCTGGTTTGACATCTACATTATTTCAATTGTATGGATGATACCTCTGTGAATAATGTTCATCGTATGCAACCAAGACAAGGCAAATAATAGTTGTGCCATGTAAAGCTTAATATCTATTTCTTTCATTCGCGGAATATATTCCATTGCACTGTCATGACTGAAATATGGCATAACAACGATCACTTGATCTTCTTTTCTTACTGCTGTAATCACCGGACTGGTGAAGAATTTGCCTCGAAGTAAGATTAGAAATTCCAATTCTTCTTTTATTTTGCTTGGACTTGAGGTGGGAGTTATAGTCTTCAAGGCAACGTACTGGACTTTATTATCAAAGTTGGCAAGTAGTCGGTGGTATTTTATATAAACATCAACCCAATTGCTTTTTAATTCTTGCATTGTAAATATTATATTCTCCNGACTTTATTATCAAAGTTGGCAAGTAGTCGGTGGTATTTTATATAAATATCAACCCAGCTGCTTTTTAATTCTTGCATTGTAAATATTATATTCTCTAAATGCTTAATATCACATTCCCTTTCTTCTTTAGGGGGTACATATACACTAAAACGATAAGATGAATTGTCATATTCATCAGCGAAAATGTCGATCGCCTTGTATACTTCTGAAAAGGATCCTGTAAATACTACTTACACATATTACCTCCACCAACTCTTTCAATTGGAAGATATTTAACCGATGGAAATTGCTCCAACAGTGGTATAATTTCATTTGAAATTAGCTTTTTATATAAATCCAATGCTAGAAATATTTAAAAGAGTAAAGAGTACCTGTTGTTCCATCTGATTTGCCGGATTTCTGTTTCTTTGTCATGCCACACAAATTTGGCGCGAAAAATTGCTTTTAAGTAATATATTCCGATTTTTCAGACTAGAATTTATAAACGGCGTATACTTTTTCCCAGAAGCTATAAGAACATGCAACTCGCAAGCATAAAGTAATCATAATCTATTAGGCTTTCAACTTTAATTGTGACTGCATATGTAACTTTCCTAATCAGATGATGAGCCAGCCACTAACGAGATGACAAACAAACCAACTGTTATATCTACTGAAGGAGCAATGGCCGCATATGAGAATCCACCTGTTGTTAAACCAATTGAGACTGTAGTGATTTCCATTTCAGATTCTGAGCATTCCGACTATGCCTTTCATTGGGCAATTGAACATTTTCTTCGCCCAAATACCCAAAAAGTAGTTCTTTTGACAATATTGAACCCACCAGCAGAAGCTGGATATTACTACACAGCTGGCGCCGGTAAAAATCCTGTTCTTTAAAAAAAGACGAAATAGCTGTCTATACAACTACTTATATCGAGGAAATGCATAAAAAGGCTTTTGGTGAAGCATCAGCTTTATTAAGAAGATATCATCATGTTATAAAGGAGAAATTTCAAGTATGGGATTAAATTATTTAGAATAGGATAAAATTCCAGTAGAGATGATTGTTGGAAAAGGTGATGCGAGAGATGAAATCGTTGACTATGTTGAAACTGTCAAGGCAGATGCTTTAATAGTTGGAAGCAGAGGATTGGGTGCCTTGAAGAGAGCCTTTTTAGGATCAGTTGGAGATTACTGCGTAAATATAATACTATTTAATAATTCTTAGGTTCATAATTGTCACTGTCCAGTTATTGTAGTAAAGCATCCAGTAACCGGGAAAAAATAAACTATTTTGCTAAATTGCTTTTATTTAATTTTGTCATTTTTATTGCTTTTTATTTTTCAGTTAACTTTTGAACTAATTCTATTTCGTGTTTTCTTAGGATTTGCCGCCAGGAAGGTTTTGATAAGCATTCAGAATTCAAAATGATGCTCCATTCTCCTTCCAAATCATTGAGTAGACAAAGAGATTCACCTTTATCTGAAGGGGGATGCATTAACTTATTCAAAAGAACTTCCCAAGGGTATTTTAATGATCTTCTAAGAATAAATTCAAAATCTAATCTATTTGGTGTTAATTTAAGGTCAGGGTAATCATTGCTTAATAGACAATGAATAGAATTCCCAATACCTGAATTAAGCATTGTTTATTCGCATACCTAAAAAATCTACTTCGTGTTGCCAAGATTTGTGAATTTTTTGAAATGCGGAAACCAAATTTTCAATGCTTCCCTTTTCATGAATTCCTTCATGGAATACATTAAATTTAGTTGTTGGGGAATACAAATCCAAATCAATGGATCTTCCAAAGTCTATTAAAACTAATTCGTGTCTTTGAAACCATAAATCAAAAATGTATGGATCGATGTGTTCGCTCACCATCATGGGCATTTTAGTGTCTGCGTTGAATCTAACAAGAATGTTTTCGGGCTTATTAAAGAAGAAAAATTAAAGTACTTTGATGTCACAATGAATTACGTTATTTTGAATTAAATATTTTATCATTCTAATAAGACAAAGAGAATAATAAGCAGTGATTTGTTCAGGGAGAAAATTCCCTTTGGCGCGATATGCATTAATGGAATCTAAAATTGTCCCATGCTCCAAATATTCCAACGACAAACAACTCATTCGATTAAAGAAATGGCCTTGAAATAATTTAACAATAGGAACATGCATGTTTTCATCTTGAAGTTTTTTTAAAATGTGAAATTCCCTTTCAACTCGACGTTAAAATCTTTACCAAAGACAAGAAGGTTTCTGAAGCTTTAAAATTACCGAATTCGCATTCATTGAAGTCGGTGTTGTAATTTCTTGATCTGCCATGAAAACAGATGCGAATCCTCCTTCACCTATTCTATATTGAACGGCGTACAATAGATGATTATCAAGCTTAAAATAAAATGGCATCGAATTTGACTTCATTTTCTCAAAGTTTTCGTAAAAAGGAATAAAATCACATTCATAGAATGTGGCGCATGCATCTGATTTGATCAAGGGTAAAACTTTCTCTGAATGGCTTTGAATCAATTCATTATTCCAAAGAATTACATCTTTATCGACTGGCACTATTTGCAATTTTGGTACAGTAATATCAGTTTTTAATGTCTTTATCTGCTTGGTACTTAAATTGACACAAATTTCAAGAGTCCCGCGTTTAGTTGGAGTCTTTACGGGTGTTTGGGCATCTTTAAAAATCGCAAATTTTGATGGCTTGAATTTCTTTCTCGTCCTTTGTTCATCAACATCCCCTACAGGACAACAAAAGGGATTGTTTGGCGTGTCCTGAATAATCTTCTCTTTGGTTTCTTCTTTCGTTTCTATTTCGTCATTAAACATTCCCATGATATCTTTTAAAGCTTCTTTAGTGTGAATTGTAGGCGATGGGACTGCATCCATTTTCTTGGCCTCCTTGACAACTAGAGTTTCTTTCTTTGAAAAATAAAATTCTGCTCTCTTTTCTTCAGCTGAAAAATATTTAGCATCTCTTTCATATTTTTGAGTATCATTGTAAACCGCAAAACTTGGTGGCTTGTGCACCACAGATATTGATCTCTTTTGCGGGATTTTCACGCCCATCCATGGTACACTTAGCTTTATATTTTCCTATCATCAATTTAACCAAGCATGATTTACTTTGTGTAGTAGTTCGTTCGAAAAGATATCGGCAGTTTTAAACCAGGAATTCTTTGTATTATCTTTGGTATAACTTTCTTTTTCATCCTGAAAAACAGTAAAAGATTGTTTCTTCTTCCCTTGGTTAGGCATATCAAGCATTATCCCTTGAATGGTCCTCTTTTTGGACTCCGTTGGAATCTGACTGATCTGTAACGAAAAGGCGGCATGAGTTTTCACTAGTCTTTTTAACGGACTTGCTTTGGATTTAATTCCTTGATCCAAAATATTCAAGGCATCATTATATCTAAATTGCCTAACTTTCCCACGCTTTACCTTTGCAGTCGCTGAGCTAAATATTCTGCATATTTTTCATAAAATATACTCAAGCATTCCCCAATTCCTTTTAACTGCATGAATTCAAATACTTCTTCTGGTTTTATACAACATTTGGCATACAAACACCAAACATAAACGTACCTTATATCATTTGCATATCGTTTTAAATATTATGCATAGAATTACCTTTTATCGTCTACAAAAGCTTTTGTAACTAGTTCCAGCCCCTCCATCCAATCTGGATAATTTACAGCGCCAGTGGCCATAAACTCTTGAAGAAATTTTATGTATTGGTAATACAAGTCAAGTGGATCATCTTCATATTCTTGAGATTCCTTTTGAGATTGAATATAGGCAAGGAATTCCGCCTTCTCTTTAGCATAATCATTTTTGTGTTGAATAGCATATTGCAACGAAATAGCAGAGTGACCATGAGGATTTGGTACAATATTTTCTTTGGATTCCTCTAGTAAAGATCCATCTGCAATAAAATTCATTTTAGGAATTTGGCAATTTTTCAAAAAATCGTAGGCAGTAGTCAGTACAGTCTTCTGTATTAAACAACGTAGCAGCTATTTGATTGATTTAATTCTAGTTCAAATAGTAACTATAAAGTTTAAAAATGGCTACACAAAACAAATGTTTCATTTTTATTAATCTATAATTTATGTTTTACAATACTATCATTCGTGAATCCATTTCTTGATCATTTTATAAAGATCATTTTTGGTGAAGGGTTTTTCAAGCCAATCATTGAATCCTTGAGAGATAAATTCTTTACGATTTTCATCGGAGCCTATTGCAGAGAAGGCTACAATAGGAGACTTTTCATTTATTCCTTTGCTTGAACGGATGATTTTTGTTCCTTCTATGCCATCCATTTCTAATGAGTAATGAGTAATAATTATACCTGGCATCATTATGTCCATGAAAATAATATCAAACTTCACTTTTTGACATTCTTCTACAGCTTTTAGTCCGTTATCAACGCAAGTTGTTTGGAATCCAATGCTCTTTAGCAGGGCTTGTGCCACCTTTTGAATTATCGGATTGTCTTCTGCAATCAAGCAACAAAGCTCTTTTTTCTCAACTAGAATTTTTGCGCCATCCTTTATTTTATGATTGGAACCCAAAACGTCATCACTATAGATTGTTTTCAGAGAATCCTCTCTTATAATTGCCTTTTTTCTTATCTGATCTTTTGTAACTTCTTTAAGCTGCTTAACATTTATGTACGTAAAATCAAGAAATGGGTCTTCAATTGCTTCATTGTCATGAGGTTCAAACACGGAGTCTTGACTCCACTGAGTGCCTGTGAAGTATCTAGTGTCATCATTCCCTTCAAGAATGGGAATAAAACTTGCTTGTACATTAGATATATTGTCCCAATCGATTCCGTTATAAAATGAATGTTTTTTAATCTCTCCCGCACCATTGTACCCTAATCGATCGCTTGGTTCAACTGTCAAAAGGCCATCAAGAATGTCCATGGCACTTGAAGAAACACCTTTAGGCCAAGTAAATTCTTTCAATTAAAATTTAAGCTCATACTTCTGCTCAGAATGTTTTCGAAAGTCTTTTCTACGTCATCATCATAAAATGGATTGTTTCCGACTAGTATTTCATATAGAATAATTCCAACATCCCACCAATCAACGGATTCATCTAGGAACACAATTAAAGTTCACATTTTACCATATCCTGATCCCAAGAGCATTTCTGGGGCCAGGTATTCCGGAGTACCAACGAAAGAATTAGTTTTGGGCATAATTAACCCAGATGAAGCATTATCTGAAGTTCTGTCGTTCAATCTGAGACCTGAGACCCATATTTCAATATCAGTTTTTGGCTCTGTTGTAATATCCTTGTAAATATAGAAATTACTTCACTACTGTGGAGTCATCTATGTCAATAAAAAGTAATTTATGTACGCATTCGCGAAAGCCCAAAATCTGCTAACTTTAAATGCCCTCTTTTGTCTATTAATAGATTCTGTGGTTTAATATCTCTATGTACTATCCCGAGGGAATGTAAATGTTCTACAGCAAGTACTAATTCGGCAGTATAGAATTGAGCCCAAGACTCTCCAAAGTGCCCAGCACTTTCAAGTAATGACAAGAGATCCCCTCCATTCAAATATTCCATCACCATATAAAGTTGATCAAATGTTTGAAAAGAATAGAACAATTTAACAATAAAAGGATTGTCGACCATCGCTAATATATTTCTTTCCAGCAATATCCTTTCAACATCCGCCTTGCTCTTCATGTGCCTCTTACTGATTACTTTCACCGCATAATGATCGCCAGTTGATTTCTTTTTGGCAAGGTAGACTCGTCTATATTTTTAAACATGAGCAAATCATTACCCGTACGCCCCTCTACTCAGCTTTTTGACAAATTCAAAATCATTTATAGAAGGTTCGATCTAATGAAACTTGTGCATAAAATCGTACTTCTATTTTAAAAGTTGATTGATTTTTTCCCAAAGATGTATCAATTTCGGCGTCGTTGTTTTCACTTGTTTTTAAGGTTACTTCGTTTCGCTTTTGTGTTGAAAAGTTGAGTTTTCGAAGAACATGTACTTTGCTTCCAATCTGTATTATTCATTTCATTAAATTACCAGATTCGCCAAGATATTTCTATATTTTGAGACATTATCTGGTATTTCTTCAGGGATATTAGACCAATTAAAGCCTTGCCACATAATTTTAATTTGATTTGATGACTCCACGTTTTTCATTTCCAACAAACTAAATCTGTTGTCGAATGATTTTCTACTATTGGTATATATTTATTAATTGCTTCAGGTCTTGCACAAATGGCTATCGCAATAGAAGAACTTGTTTTACTTCAAACTCTTTCTTCGACATTATTTTTCCTATCTCTGTTATATCCTATTATCGAAATAGTTTGGGATTCATACATGTAATAAGAGGTCGTTGTATTCATTAATTCTTGTGAAACATTGGCACATAAGAACACAATACTTAGTGTGCTCATGAACACACGACTTTTTAATTGTGTCTTCACACAATCGACACATTATGGGCGAGTCATCCTTAATTAATCCGACATCGTTCAATTCAGAAAATCTAGAATCCTTGGATTCGAAAGTAGTCAAAGAAGTTGAATCATGACCGTCCTCGCTGTCATATGTCGATAAAATTTACCAGTCTTGCCAACAGGCCACCTCCTCCTTTACGCAAGGTACTTGACTTATTAGAGGATTTGTTGCTCATTGATCGCCTTCGGAAAATTATATAATATTCCTAACCAAGTGTATTTCTAAAAATAACTACATAACAACTTTATTTTTTGTTATTTCTGACTTTAGCCCTTTTCGCCTTCCCGGGTCTCTAATGTTATAAAACTTGAAAAATTTCATACCTTTTTCAAGAAACTTTTTGACTTCATTTTGCTTGCATTAAATTTAGACATATCGCTTGAACTTTTAGAATCATTTTCCTTGGCATACTTGCGTTTTCCACCATAGCCGTATTTTTTATCCTTGGCTGCTCTCTTCATTGCAGTTCCTTTTCCAGAAACGCGCTGTTTCTTTTTAGGATTTTCTTCAAGATCTTCAACATCATCAAGTTCAATGTCAAAATCGTCATTATCAAAGTTATCGTTTCCTTTTCTCTTCTTCTTAAATGCTTCAATCTTTTCAATTTCCTTGGATTTTTGGCGTTGCTTCTCAACTTTTTTTTCAGCTTGAACCTTTTTGGCATACTTGCGTTGCTCGCGTCTTTGTCTAGCATCTTCTTTAGCTTGAAGAACAGTAGCCTCTTCGAGCAAAGTTTGACGAATCTAATATGACATAAATAGAAGACTTACCCTATTCATGTGCGAGTCTGACTTTAGCATCTCAGCAAAAAAATCATCGGGCCTCGTAAACGGCTTGTTATTTGCCAAAAACACCTCTCTTGCTTTTGCAGCAGCCTCAAGAGCTTGATTATAGAAGGCAAGTTCACGCTTAATATCATCGTGAATATCTTCCACTGTTATTGGTTTTGACGAAGTAACATCCAAAAATTTGATAAAGTTGGATGCTTTGCAAGATATCAACGATAACTTTTGAGTAAGGCCATCCTACTTGATGTTTAAATATGATTTTATACCACGTCATTTTTGAAAACTTTAGTTGTCATGAGTTTAAAATTTTCTATGGCTGCGCCATCAAGTAAAAAGGAAGTAAAAATCAAGTTGATATTTTTATTCAACTTTTATTTCCGTTGCTTCATTAAACATAAATCTATTTGTTTTTTCAGAAATGAACTTTTGAAATCCACTTCTTGATTAGAAGTAGTGCGATCAAAGCCTGTAGAATACAAATATGGTTCCTTGGAAAATAGATCCCAGTCATCAAATACGGGTATTTCATTTGAGAGTGATATATGACATGCCTCGGCAGTTAACATCGCCCAAGCCTTTGCTGTAGCACAAGGACTATATCCACCTCCTCCCAAAACCATCTTTTTTATTGAAAACCCATTTAAGAAATTCATTACAGAAGCAATGGTTAATGGATCTATGCACCATTGCCCTATAGGATCACCCTTCAAAGTATCAACGCCAAACTGTATTATCAAAATCAATATATTCAAAATAAAGGTCTTACTTCAGGAGAAACAATAGATATTAAGTTAGATATAGTGTATTGAATAGCATCTTTCCATAAAGTATGCTGATCGGCTGTAAAAGGCACATTCATGGAACCTTTAGTGCAATCATCCCATGACCCTGTCCCAGGAAAGTATCCATGATGAAATAGGTGGAAAGAGCAAGTAGTAACACGTTTAGTGTATTTGAAGGCGTGCTCTACCCCATCCCCGTGATGAACATCTAAATCAAGATAAAGGATATTCCCTTTAATGTTTAATAAAATTTCATGAATAGCTAAAGCGATGTCATTGACGTAACAAAATCCAGAAGCGAAATCTCTAACTTATTGAGTGCTTTTGGTCATCACCTGAAGGCATGGTGTCTACCACCTTCCCAATGAATAACTGTATCCAAATTGTCATTCAGTAGCTGTTTTGCGCCATAAATAGACCCACCTGCGATTGTGCAACAATAATGCTTTAGACCAGAGAACTTAAAGCAATCGTATGTTAGGCCAAAAAGCCCTTCGCACTCATTCTCATCATCAGAAAATATTGCAGCTATATATTCTTCATCGTGAAAATTTAAAAGTTCTTTCTTTGTAGCTTTAGGGGCCTTCAAAGGTATAACAGGAACATTATACCCTTTAATAAGACTGTGGGTTAAGTATGCCTAAAACATTATCATTATTTTCCTACTCTGTTTCCATGTTTTGGGATATATGAATCAACATCCGATGACGAGACTACTAAGCCAACCCTTAACATTTTTGCAGGGATTCAAAAACAAATTAAATTCAAAAAATTGAAAAAGGATGACTGATAATATATTTAGAAAAAATGGAATTTATTTTTTGAATCGGAGTGTGACAAAATTTGGGTGGCTTAAGGACATGGAAGTGGAATTGAAATGCAATTTGCTGAAATGCAGAAAAAGTTTGAAGGACACTGAAGCATATATAACCTCTTGCTCACGTAAGTGAATTCTATTAATGTCATTGATATTTTTTGTTCCGCTTGCGCTAATCACACCTTTCAAAGAGCTTTGGTTTGTCCAACGTGTAAATCTTCGTTGACAGATAATTCGTAAGTGGAATCTTTGTTCATTTTCAGTGATATTTGTATGGTTAATACTAACCCCTCCGAATCTTGGAAATCAGTAGCCAAATATCTCATTAACTAAATAGATGATATTATGTGGCATGAAACCCGATATAATTATGGATATAGCATCAAGATCTATAGCTTTTTGGAATTATCAGGTGTCACAGGAAGCTATGTACAATCAAATGCTGTACAAGGATCGTGAACAAAGGAGAAGCGCCAAAGAAAATGAAGCCCTGCAACTCAATGGGCAATTAAAAGTAGAATTAGCCACACTTAAAGAGAAGCACTCTAGTACATAATTAATTATTATCGTTGATAGGTTTGATGAAGGAATGTGAATTAGAAAAAAAGAAAGCGGTGGAATTCGGCGAGCAGTTGGCAGAAAAGGCTCGGCAAATTAAAAAACTACAGGTAAATAAGCAACGAGCGAATTTCAGGATGTCTGCGAAAAACTTAGACGGAAATCTTTGGCGCCGACTTTGAATGAACAATTTCGCGACGTTCAAAGCCATATGGTATGAAGGCGCATATTTTACTATAGGATCCAGCGATAATAACTCAATCAGCGAATTTTTCTCCATCCGGTAATCATTATCGGAATATTTAACAGTTCCTATCCAGCCAAGTCCACAAAGTATGCCCAACCATAGCTACGGGCAAAGAAATTCTTCCGAAATCACACCATCATTTCAATCTCAACGGCATTATATAAGTAATTGAATTCGAATGCTTAGAAAGACACATTTCAGCACAGGCAACAACAACGGACCCCGTCCCCAGCTTCAGACACTCTATACGCTCCTCAGCCGCAAGGGTTTCAACCATATAGAAGAAATATCCCGAATCCTTTAGGCCCTAAAGGTCCTTTTCGTGATTCCTATCTTAACTCTGTTTACCCTCCTCACATTGCTCAAACTCCGTCAAGAAGAAACTACTACTACCAAAGGTAAGGGGTAAAAATAAAGCTATTTATGGTGCTGTAAATAACGCCCCTGTTTCGGGATCTTTAAATCTTTGTGCTTCCTTAACAATCTCTTTTAATACAAAGTTTTTCCTTTCACTCTTGAACATTGTTTTTCGAACTCTTTCCAGAAGTACAGTATCGCCTATAACTGTTACTTCATTCGGGTCATGCGCAAAGAATACAGTTCTTTTGACGAATTCCTATATAATATACTTCAAAATTGTACTTTCTTATATTTTCTGTGGATATCACGTCTCAGCACGAGTACTTTTGCCGTCTTTTTCATGGCCGTTCCAATTACAAGACCAATAAATTGTGCTCGAAAGGATGGTGTTAATTTTGTTGACACGGAAGCCATAAATTGCCAAATCAAGAATTACGATTTTTTGATTTATTAATCAAGGGCAAAAAGCACTGTTAATCACAATAATAATGATAAATAAATTGATAAGATGATATATCAAAAAATGCCTGAAACAATAATTAAGGGTTTTTGCAAAAATGGAATTTTGATTATTGAATTTCAATGGTGAATCCTGTTGTGTTTTTTGATGTTTCTATCGGCGGAGAAAAAGCTGGAAGGATAAAGTTTGAATTATTTGCTGATACCTGCCCCAAAACGGCTGAAAATTTTAGGTAAAAAGGGTTCAGTAAATACATTCCAGACAGTTATGCACTGGTGACTATAAGATAAACGGCGTTCCCAGAGGATATAAAGGTTGCACCTTTCATAGAGTTATTAAAGACTTTATGGTTCAAGGAGGTGATTTTGTAAAGGTAACCTTGTCACGCCATGTAAAGTAGGGTGATGGTACAGGTTCTGCCAGTATATACGGTTCGAAATTTCAAGATGAAAACTTTATCCATAAACATTCAGTTCCTGGCTTGTTGTCTATGGCTAATTCTGGACCTAATACAAATGGATGTCAGGTAACTCCGAATTTTTACATTTTTAGTTCTTTATAACTTGTGCACCATGTGAATTTTTGGATGGGAAACATGTAGTATTCGGCAAAGTCATTGAAGGAATGAATATCGTGCGAAAACTAGAGAATGTTCCTACTGGCGGGCAAAACAAACCAAAAGTTGTTATTAGTATAACTGAGTGTGGAGAAATGTAATAAAAATGTAAATGCATAAAAATTTATTTCCGATAAATATGCTTTCGAATCAATGAGAACATTCTTGACACTGCACATCTGTAGACTAATCCACATAATGCTAATGTGGATGTTAATACAATATAGAAAGCACTTGGATTGCCTTCCAGATACGACTTTAAATTCATTCCGAAAATACTTGCACCAAAACTACCTAGACTTGCCGCAAAAGTTCCCATGGCTAATTTCAATTCAAATATCAATAGTTCATTTCTTTGTCCAACAAGTCCAATGTTTATAATATCTTCAGTCGATTCAACGTTGGATAGAATTTCTTCCAGTCTGGTAGATAATTCATCGGCAATCTTTAAGTATGCCTCCAATAATAATTCAACTTCATCGTGAGAATGAACTGGGCGAGGAGCATTAACTGCTTTTGCTGAAAGATACATTTCTGACATGTCACTATCAGACTCTAATAGTTCAGACAATGCATCCTTAATGGAATCCACCTTAGATTTAAAATGATTTAGTTCCCTTTTAGCTTCCAAAAGAGCTTTTAGCTTTTGCCAATGAACTTCGTGCAAATTGACTAATGTCTTTTCAAGAATTAATTGAAGTTCATCAAACTCAGATTGTAAAGAGCTACATACTTCCAATAAAATAAATTCAAGTACATGAAGCTCAACAGGTAATGTATTGTATGTTTCTTTATCATTTTTGGACAGCTCTATCAACTTCTGCTGTAACTGTAATATAAAGTTATGTTGTTTCGAACGCTCACAATGATCTAGACTGTCAAAAAATATGACCAAATCCGACTTTATAATCGCCTTAAGCATTCCCAAATTTAATAAGATGGCATGAGGGCGCACAAGTATACCGTGAAGTTGGGACTTTAATGCGCCATCCAACTTTCGTAAATCACGTACCTGTATGCCATGGAGGCCGCAAAGTTCCAATTTAGCGAATCTCTTCCCAATTATTTGAATATGTCCATCATATCTCAATTCTGTGCAAATGAATGCAATATCTTTTTGCGGACACAGTGAATTTCTCTTTGATGCGACTACATGCTTAGCTGTTTCACTGTTGAAATATGTTTCATTAATAACTCTTGATAATTGAGGCTTTAATTTTTCAAACAAACATTTGGACAATCTAGTCATCAATTGGGAAATTGCCTACTTTCCTATAAAGGCAAGGTCTCAATTAAAGGCCGAGTTTCTGGTCGAAATCAATTATTAAAAAGAAAATGTATGACTTTATTTATCTAAATATTTTCTCATTGCGTACGCATCTTCTCCATCCGCATAATATTTCTGTGTTCTAAAGAAGTTATATATTTGCTTACTTTTTCTATTTCATGTATTTCAAATCCAAGTGTTTCTTTGTATAGTGAGAATGCAGCTCTATTGCTCTTTCGTACATGAAGAGAAACATGCTTAGCATTGAATACATCTCTCATTGCGTTTTCAGATTAATAAAATAAAAGCAAAATTACGTGATAAAGTCATTAATTTTTGGGCAACGCCCAACCTCCTGTACGTACGCATAACTGCTAGAGAAGTGATATGTCCGTGTGGAACACTTTGACTGTTTTGTGCATCCATATCATCTTCCCTAAATTTAGGATTGAAAAAATATTTTACATTTTCGCCAAGACATAGCCAATTATTCTTCCCTTTGTGTCTTCTGCAACGTAGGACAATTGTGGCCACGACAGAAGGTGATAATAGTAATATTTCATTTGATAGTTTTCTGGTAGATTGTGCAAGTTGCAATTTTGTACAGCGGAAAGGTCATCTATCTACTTTTAAGCTTTTAGAAACGTGTACTCTAGCTTGACGGATGTTCATTTCCAGAAATTTTATAATGAAAAAAGAAAAAAAGTTCATCTTAGATAACTTTCAAATTGTAAAAATAATGATTTAATCTAGTTTATTGTTCACAAGTAAACCATATTGATAGCTTGGTTCAGTTCAAAAAGTTCGGCAACAGTAACATTGCTATAAATACCGATAGAGAAGTTTAAAGAGCTCTAATACGATGTTTACTGAGTTGTTTCGCACGTATATAGGCACGAAAAAGTGCCTCGAAATTGAAAGAAATTTCGAAATGACAACGCTAAGCCACCAAGGTATAAAAAGAAAAAAATCGGAAAGTGAACCCTGGTACTAATGTCACAAGGAAAACCTCACTTGTCAGTTGTTATCTGTGGACACGTCGATTCTGGAAAGTCAACCACCACTGGTCGTTTGTTATTCGAACTCGGTGGTATCCCAGAAAGAGAAATGGAAAAATTGAAGCAAGAAGCTGACCGCCTTGGAAAGTCATCTTTCGCTTTTGCTTTCTATATGGATCGTCAAAAAGATGAACGTGAACGTGGTGTCACCATTTCTTGCACCACCAAGGAATTTTTTACTGATAAATGGCACTACACCATCATTGATGCTCCAGGTAATTAAGATTGATTATTTTGACTAAAGGTCACAGAGACTTTATCAAGAACATGATTTCTGGAGCTGCTCAAGCTGATGTTGCTCTTTTGATGGTTCCAGCTGACGGAAACTTTACCACTGCTATCCAAAAAGGAAACCACAAGGCTGGTGAAATTCAAGGACAAACCCGCCAACATGCTCGTTTGTTGTATCTTTTGGGAGTCAAGCAATTGGTTGTTGGAGTTAACAAGATGGACTCTGACCCAGCTGGTCCATACAAAGAATCTCGCTACAAGGAAGTTTCTGATGAAATGAAGAACATGTTGACCCGTGTCGGTTGGAAGAAAGACTTTGTTGAGAAGTGTGTTCCAGTTCTTCCAATTTCAGGATGGCAAGGAGACAACTTGTTGAAGAAATCTGAAAAGATGGCTTGGTGGAAGGGACAAAAGGTTGTCAACCAAAAGGGAACTGAAATGCATGTTGACACTCTTTTGGATGTTTTGGACAAATTTGTTACTCTACCAGAACGTAAACCAGATGCTCCAATGCGTGTTCCAATCTCTGGAGTCTACAAGATCAAGGGTGTTGGTGATGTCTTGACCGGAAGAGTTGAACAAGGTTTAGTTGTTCCAAACAAGGATGTTATCTTTTTGCCAACTCACACTACTGCTACTCCATGTACCGGAAAGATCTTTACTGTTGAAATGCACCACAAGAAGGTTGAAAAGGGAGAAACTGGAGACAACATTGGTATGAACATCAAGGGTCTCGACAAGAACAACATGCCAAGAACTGGTGATGTCATGATCTACAAGGAAGACGCTTCATTGAAGGCTGTCAAATCTTTTGTTGCTCAAATTCAAACTCTCGATATTCCAGGTGAAATTAAGAAGGGATACTCTCCAATTGGTTTCGTTCGTTGCGGTCGCTCTGCTTGTAAACTCACCGGAATCAACTGGAAGGTTGGAAAGGAAACTGGAGGTAAGAAAGCTGAAGCTCCACACGCTCTCAAGTCAAACGAACAAGCTGAAGTTGTTTTCGAACCAATCCAACCATTTGTTTGCGACTCATACAAGAACTGTGAAGGTCTTTCCCGTATTGCCTTCTTGGACGGAAACACCGCTGTTATGTTAGGAAAGATTGTTTCAGTTGAACATAAATAAATCATTTTAACTTAAATATAATTGGCATTTATAAATTTTAGTGTTCTATCCCTCTGGAAAGCTACGTCTCAATGTAGAAGTAGTTTAAAGAGAAATTCTCAAGTTAACCAACTTAATGGTGTACTACATTGATTAAATTTTAAGAAAATGTAAAAATTTATTTATTTTTATTTGCTTTTGAGTGTGGATTGTTTCTCGCCATGAGTAACAACTAACTCTTCGACAGCAAGTCCCTATTTTTATCACTGAGAATTTCGCCTACCTTTCTTTTTCGAACCGGATCCATGTATTTTTTAGCTAAGTTTTCTTTATCTGCTTTCTCTCCCAAATCTTCCAATTCTTCTGTCGTCTTTGGCTTCCAAAACGGATTTATGTCTAGAATCTCAAAGCCTTTAAACAATAATTGTGGATGCGCATTTCCAGAAGTCTTTTTCCTCATTTCATCCGCAAACCCAAAACTCTCCACAATTGGAATCATTGCTTCTATAGTATAGAATGAACTACCTTCCTTCATTTCCTCACCTAATATTTGTCCTCTTCTTTTCGAAAGTACATTATAAACTTTTCCCAAAACTTCATTTGTAGCTTGTATTTCACAAGTGTACATTGCCAACATCAATCTTGGGGACCATTTCTGAAATGCTTGTCTAAATGCTGTACTGCATGTGGAGATGATTTGTCCTGTTATTGGACCAAAATTAGTTGATTCTTTTGGTCACATTTTTATTATTTTACCTTCGCATACATCATTTCTATTTATTTCATGGATTACAAATAATACACCATTCATTGGTTCATCACACAAAGGTCCCTTTTCACAACACATCTGAAATCCTTTCACTATAGAAGATTCGATATCTTTTTCAATCGGCTGCTCAGTAGTCAATATATTTGTTCCTATCTTTTTCGGCCCAAACGCTACAATTTGTTTCCTATTTAAAGAAAAAATTACAGCTACCCTATTTTGCCTTCAATATTCTTTTTCAAGTCGTCTACAGAACTTTTTTCATCATTTTCTTTTGCATATAGATATTCAGATATTTCCTTGTNTGCGTATAGATATTCAGATATTTCCTTCTCAAGGGGTTTCGCACTAATTTTAAATAAAATTTGTCGATTCGGCGTTTCATTTACTACAATTATTTCATCAGTCACTTATGTTTTTTCATCTGATCATTTTTACCTCTTTCTGAAACAATTGTTTCCCTGTAGGGAATGATTGGCTGAGAAACTTGAATTTTTATTTTGGCAAATGTATCTGTCAAATCTCGAATGCATCTTTCCAAGTGCAACTCCCCAGCGGTCAATAGGACATGCTCACCAGTTTCTTGCACTAGAACATTTACAACTGAATCGGCTTGGTTTAAAAGTTTCAACCCTTGAACAAGTTTATCTAATTCGCCTATTAACTCAAATATCATAAACATACTGGGATTTTCTGGTTCAACAGCTACTCTAACAATCGGATTTGGCAGGTTATTGGAAAAATCCAAAGAACAAACGCTTTTGTCATTGGTAAGCGTTGCCGATTTGAATATTTTATTGTTTTCAAAATATATTCCACCAATATGACCGGGCGGCAATATCTCAACTTGCTTCAAATCTTTCCCCATAAACATGAACAAGCTATGCACCATTTGAGATTCTTGTACTTCCCCCTTTGCATCTATTATGCTTAAAAAATCACCAACCCTTATAGTTCCATTAAATATGCGCGACATGGCAATTGAGATCTCTGGATTATACAAATCACGTGGTTTGGTTAGTTGAATGTTAGAGAGTGGAACTGATACTACCTTTGAAACGTACGCGATTATCGATCCTTGTTTATCGCATGATTTAATCATCTGTTTCGTGTATTCAGGAACGCCTTCGAACTTTGTTTCTTGCAAGGCGTTTGGGCTTGGTATCTTTTTGACCACAGTTACTTTATTGGTTAAGTTTAAAACATTACATAGAACACACGAGGACAATGGTATCCATTGTTGGAAGATTGTTTCAAGCAAAACCTTAGGCTCTTTTGATCTAAAGTCCCTTAAGGGAACCTATCGAAGTAAAGAAATCAAATTACTTTAATTTTCAAGGTTTCAATGATTTTTTCAATCTTTTCAACGTTTCTATTTCATATTTTTCAACAATTTTTACACTCTACTCATGACTGTGTCATAAACATGCCAAATATTTTCTAAAATAAACTGTACGAATAATGGTCTTGTTAACCCAATCTCATCAGCCTGCTTCCTGGAAACAACACGCTTATTTTTTGCATCAAAATAGTGGTAACCCCACAGAGCTTTACATAGAGCAGATTCGCTGAAGCCCAACTTTTCATGGTAGAATTTAGCAAAATGCTCTATTCTAAAAGCCCAACCATCTATAGCACTCGCAAAAATAACGTTTCCTTTGGCAGGTGAAAAGTGGTACACACTTGATTCAAAATTTTCGACTCCGATTTCCTTTGCCGCCTAGAAAACAGAACAGATAGATCTTACATTCTTATGAGAGATGAATGTAAAAGTTAGTGCATTAACTTGTTCAATAATCTGACAGAGTTTAGTAAATGCATCCATAGGAGTGAGCTTCAATTCTAATATCAATCTATCAATTTTGTTCAAGACAAGAACTGGCACTAAATCGTCTCTTAGAGCTTGCTGTAGTACTGATATTGTCTATTTTATTACATGATTTTTATTACTTGTGTGCACACACCTTCTACGACATCTATTAGAACTAGACATCCATCGCAAAGTTTGGACGCGGCGGAAACTTCTCCATAGAAATCAATGTGTCCTGGAGAGTCAACTACATGTACCATGTAATCTTGCATTAAAATTCACATAGTTTATATACCTTGCTTCGACTCTGCCGACATTAGTGAAAATTTTAGAGCGATAGAGCTACTTTTCATTGTGATCCCTATAAATATAATTGTATTTTGATACCTATTATAATGTGCTAATAATAAGAATACCTTTTTCCTGTTCATCTTGTCTGCTATCAAGGTATCTAAGTTTTCCAGCCATTTTTGAAGAGATTAGACCGTTTGTAGCTATAAGACTATCAGAGAGTGTAGTTTTTCCATGATCTACGTGTGCCAAGATGCAGATATTTCTAATCTTTTCGGGCGGATAATATTCCATGAAGTGGCGAATGGGAGAAAAAAAGTTTTACACGAGATTACTTGAATGTACATTTAAAACTTAAAAACAGAAAGCCTATTATTATTTATTTTTAATTAAATTCTAATTCNTTATTTAATTAAATTTTAATTCAACAAAGCAGTACTAGTAGTATTACCTTTATCGCGAGATCTCATTCGTAATACTTAATTTTAAATCATTATAAATCATTAATATATATTATTTCACATTCAAATTTGGAGCAGCTAATCGAGGTATTTTTATAAATTTTTGGAAACCCTTGTTAAAAATGAGTCAAGAGAATACACCCATATTTTCGTTTCAAGAGCGAATAAGGACAGAAAATTCATCTACGCCGCCTACTCCTGTAGCAGAGGAGAGCCGAGTTGTGATAAGTAATGAAGAAGCGTTACCTAGTTTGAATCATCCGTTGATAGAGAAGCGAGTGATGAAATTTACATTGGAGAATGTGAGTAGTAAAACCGAGCGCGAGAATTTGCCAAAGTTTAGCGTTGGAGGGAGTGAATTTAGTGTATTGTATTTTCCACGAGGTACGTTGGTAGAGTTAATGAGAAAGGGAATGCGAATGAGAATAGGGAAGATGCGAGTGCAAGTTTGTTTCTAGTGTGTGAGAGTGTAAAGGATAGTGATGCTGTTGTTTGTGCGCATTTCATGTTGAGTTTGGTGAATGTTGTTGATGAGAGGGTGATTGTGAGCAAGTCAGCGACGCACCGATTCCACCGGGATGAAGTTGATTGGGGATTTTCCAAGTTTTGTAGTTTGAAGAAGATGTTTGAAGGAGAAGAAGGCGAGAAAAAGTTGGTAGAGGATGATAAAGTGGATTTGTATGTGCATGTTGCTGTGTATCGGGATGATTACAAGACACTTTGGAATGACTTTGCCACGTAAGTAGATTGTGGGTGAAGAAATAGATGGGATTCTAAAAAGATGACAGGGTATGTAGGATTGATGAACCAAGGAGCGACGTGTTATATGAATTCGTTGTTGCAATCGTTGTATTTTACGAATGCATTTAGAAGGGCTGTTTATTCGATACCTACAGAGGTTGAAGAGAAGAGTGTTCCGTTGTCGTTGCAGAGAGTGTTTTATAATTTGCAGAACAGCGACAGGGCAGTTGGAACGAAGGATTTGACGCGATCGTTTGGATGGGATACGATGGATTCATTTATGCAGCATGATGTCCAAGAGTTTAATAGAGTGTTGCAAGATTGTTTGGAAGAGAAAATCAAGGTAAATCTATTTAGTAAATTTCAGAAATAGAAGACACCGGTTGAGGGGTTGATAGAAAAGTTGTTTGTGGGAAAGATGAAGAGTTTTATAAAGTGTGTGAATGTGAATTATGAGTCTAGCAGAGAAGAAAAGTTTTATGATATCCAACTGAATGTGAAGGGGATGAAGAATTTGGAGGAATCGTTTAAGGATTATATTAAAGTTGAGATGTTGAATGGAGAGAATAAGTACATGGCAGAGGGACATGGATTGCAAGATGCAAAGAAGGGGGTTGTGTTTATGGAGTTTCCGCCGGTGCTTCATTTGCAATTGAAGAGATTTGAGTATGATTTTGAAAGAGATGCGATGGTTAAGATTAATGATAGACATGAATTTCCACTTGAGATTGATTTGAAGGAATTTAAGAATGAAGAAACAGAGGATGAAATGTATCATTTGCATGGGGTTCTAGTTCATTCAGGGGATGTGAATGGCGGTCATTACATGGCTTATATTAGACCAACAATAGAAAATGAATGGTTTAAATTTGATGATGATAGAGTAATTAAAGTTTCAACAGAAGAAGGTAAATTTGTTTTGTTTATTTAATAAAGCATTGGATGAAAACTTTGGTGGAGAATTTAATAATAAAAATAGAAAGATTAAAAAGATAACGAATGCGTACATGTTGGTTTATATTAAAGATTCACAACGAATGGAAATATTGAAGCCAATAACAAATAAAGATATTCCATTGAAATTGTTGGAATTGTTTGAAAATGAAAAGAAATTGGAATTGGAAAAGAGAAAAGAAAAAGAAGAAATTTTAAATTCATTAAATGTTTATTTTATTACAAAAAAAGATCTAAATGAAAAAATTTCTTCAGATCTATTCTCAACCAAGCCACCAATTAGATTTAACAAAAATTTTAATTTTTTTCAAATAATAGATCATTTCCAAAATATTTATAATTTCAATTCTAATTTTAGACTTTGGTTGTTTTGCAAGAGACAAAATAACACGTTTAGACCAGATTCATGCATAACAGATTTTAATCAAACTTTATCTCAAGTTGGGAAAAATGAAATTCTTTTGTATCTTGAAGAAGACATTAAAGAAGGCGAAAGAGAATTATCAATAGGTAAGTAGATGTTATGTGACTTTAAATGTAGGTAAATAGATGTTATGTGATTTTATATTTAGGTAATCTTCACTCTAACACTTAAAAAGATGATGTGCTGTTGTTTGTCAAGTTTTATGATCCAGTTGAAAAGAAATTAAATTTTGTTGGTAGCTTTGTTTTTAAACTTTCTGATAAAATGGAAAATGTTATTTTGCAAGTCAAACAACAAATTGGCTTGGATGAGACTATCCCTGTTAGAGTCTATGAAGTATTTTTAATCTTTTAATTCAAAAGGAAATTAAACCAACATTTATTGAACAGAAAGCATTGAAGGGAACAATTCAGTCTCATGAATTAACAACTGGTGATATTTTAATCTTTCAAAAAGAATTATCTTTTGATCTCCACAAACAAAGTGAATTAGATCCCTTGAAGCAATTAACTGTCCCACATCATTTTGATTATCTTGTAAACAAAGTTTTCGTCATTCTAAAACAAAAAGATTTATTAGATAATCAAAATGATATTTCAATCGAACTTTCTAGAAAATTTTCTTTTGATTTGGTATTTCCTTTTTCAGTTATATTAATTTAAGGTTTCTGAAAAAGTAGGGGCTGCACTAAGCCACGATCCAACAAGAATTTTATTTCATCAATTTGATCCATTTTATAAAAATTTCAAAGTAATTTCAAGAAGAAAGAATTTATGTTTAAATGAAATGATTTCTGTTGATAATTCTTCTGGTTTAAATTATTTATTCTATGAAAAGTTGAATATTTCTCTAATGGAATTGGAATCTAAAATTTCATTTCAAATTATTCTTTTAGATGAAAATTTAAAAGAATCTTCAATCCAGAAATTTCTTGTTTCTAAAAATTCATTAATTAAAGATTTAAATTTAGATTTCAAAAATCCAAGAATTTACGATACTTTTAATTGTAGAATTTTAAGAGAATTTAAACCAAATGATCCCGTTTCTTTATTTTCTACTCACTCTACAATTTATGCTCATGAAATTCCACTTGATGAATCTCTTCCAAATGCTAAATTAGTCTCTGTGGAACATTTCAATAAAGACACTTCAAAGATGCATGGAATCCCTTTTAAATTCCCAATCTTTCCAAATGAACCCTGTTCTCAAATTAAAGAAAGAATTGGGAAAAGATTAAATATTTCAGAAAAAGATTTAACTAGAATTAAATTGGCTAGAATAACTTTTGGTTCCATTCAATATCTCAACCCTGGTAATCTATTATTTCTTTATCAACCAAGATGAAGTTTTATACAATGTTGAATTTGGAGTCAATGACCATTTGGGTTTGGATCATGTTGACAGAAATGCCACAAAGAGTTATGATAGATCTCTGAAAATTCATAATTAATAAAATTAATTTATCACGATTTTTCAGTAAATTTAAGATCATGTAAATTCATTTCAAACTAATAGGCTTTAAAAGGTTTTATTGTGCAAAACTAACGCGAGCTCTTCTTTCGCTGTCAATTGATAAATTCATCTCAAAACTTTCACTTGATGATCCCTTGTGGGGCAAATATGGCACAAGTGAACCATTTTCAATTGGCTTCAATCTCTTTTGTCGCTCAGCTATATATTCCTTGACATTGACTCTTTGATATTCAAATAGTTCCTTTCTGCAAAATGGACATCCAAGACCCTCTGAAATATACTTTTCAGCATATTTTATATTCACAGTCTGTGAACAACAAAGAGACAATCCACAATTACCATCTACATGGGTTCCCTATCAACAACACACAAATCAATTACACTCAGAATACACATCGGCATTCTCTCTCTACAGGACATACACTCCAAACTTGTAATTTTAACTAGACTATCACAATTAATACATCTGGAAATCTCTTCTTCTACATCCACAGCATCTTTATCTGGATGTCTTTATTTTAAATGTTCAAATAATTACCTCACAAGACTTTCAATTCTCTTTTTAAACTTTGAATCAATACTATTTCTATTCTCTGCCCTCATGGCTATCAGTGCAATTTCATAGGCAGATTTATTCAAATTCACTTTTAAACACTGAATCACAGTAGATGTCAGAATAGCCCCAGAATCTTTTCAGTTTATATCATTCAGCTTACGAAATGGAAAGCTCGTTAACCCTCCACACACTCTCAATAACATTCTTGCTGCCAATTCATGCTCATCAATTCTAGTTAAACTCTCTATTCAGCAATTCTATTTTTTACTTTTATTAAAAGATATGAATGAAGAAGAATAAATGAGTTTTCAAAATCCAATGGTATTTTCATATCTTTCAAGTTGGATATACAATCCACTAGATGCTGATGCGCTATTTTATAGTTTCCTATTAAATATCTTGATAAATTTAATTACCTTGCACTTGCTCATCCATGGAAATAGCTTGGATTGTTTTAATGGCCTCCTTGTACTGCCCCAAACATGAATATAGTCTGAAAATATACTTTGCTTCCTAAATTCAAGTAATCAATAAAATTTACATGGGGTGATCCATCACTCTGATTAATCAAATGATCAATCAACTGATGCGCCAAATCATTGTTATTAGCCAATCCAACAGCCTCAATTGCAATATCAAGTGCTTTGGGATCATTTCCACATTGAATAAATGCTTTAATCGATTTAACATAGTCTTTGGCCTTGAAAAAGAATACTCCGGCATTGTAATAGTCTCTTTTATTCATAAAATATATAGCAAGATCATTTAGCTCTTCAATGGATGGATCTTCAATCAGTGAAGCGTAAAAGACAACTAGTCCTTGCGTTTGGGCGATTTCAAATGCATCTCTTGTTAACCCAGCAGTCAAATAAAATTCAACGACAGACTTTAAATCTGATTTTTCAAAAAAGTAGTTTGCCAACATTTTCGCGCCATTCTTTGACTTTGTTCTTCTGACAATTTCTTTCGCCTTTATTACTAAAAATTTTTAAAGATACTCTTTCAGGATCATTTAGATTGAATAGAGTTATTTTAACCACTTTGTCATAATCTTTCACTATTTCAAAGGCTTTTATCGCTTCCTCAAAATCTCCACAATCTATTCCGAAAAATTTACTAATTTTACCTAGCATAGCCTTTCCGTAATCAATTAAAGCCTTTGTTGATTTTACATGACGAATTAATGATTTCGCTTTAGAATAATTCTTATCTAATTATGATATAAGAAAAATATAACCTTTTAAATAGCATTCAGCTGCAGATTCAAGATCATTTGCTGATTCAAAATATTTGGCGGCCTCTCCAAATTGGCAAATTTGGTTTAATAAACCAGCACAATCTAAAACAAAAGACTTTTCTGGATTCACTGTATTCATTAGTTCGTTTCCTTTAGTGATATTCCCCATTCTAAAGGACAATCTAATTAGACATTTAGTTGCTTCAATTCGATCAGTATCGCCAAGTGAGGGTATTGACAAAGCCTCTAGGCACATTTTGTAAGAGTCAGTAAATTGCTCTTCACGTTCTAATTCAAGAGAATAGTTGATTAATATTTTAGGTATTTGAATTTCATCTAGTCGCTGCGCTAATACTAGGGCTTGTTCCCAGTTCTTCAATTCAATTCTCATTTGAAGGGCTTGCTTTGGTGTATCAGACTTTAAAAACCATTCCTTGTATTAAGCAACTACTATTTATTACTTGCGCTCTAGAATAATCTGCCATCAAGTAGTAAATAAAACCTCTAATATACGCTTTATTCGGATTAAACAACAATTCTAAAGCCATGGCATTGGCCATGTTGCCAGCAAGTCCATAAAAGTATTTAGCATGTAGAATCCTAAATCGAAACAAAAAATATTCAGCAATCGAATTTAGTTTAGAAAAAAACTTCCTTTCTTTCATCTTTTCACCCATTTTCATCATTTCTTGACATCGATTTAAGTAAAACAAGGGAATTATTTGATCAACCTTCTTTTCAGGCAAAATCAACTCTTCAAATTCAATTTTATTATCACATAAAATAGCAATCTTTGCGCCTTTATAAATGTCAATTAAGGAATTTGAACTTGATTTCAAATTTACTTGACAAACTTTAAAACATTCTCCATTAGTGGCAGGATCAACATTTTCTTCTTCACATGAATAAATTTCAAGATTATTCTTTTCCTTTAAACCTATTAATTCACCAAAAAAGTAGCAGCTTTCTACTTTAGACTTTATTGATAGTTGAATAACTCTGCTCGGTTTATACATGTAAATATTTTCATTTCCCGCAATAGTAAATAAGATCCTCGAGCCGTTTGAATTTACACAGAAATTATTTATGCTGTCGTCACATTTGTATGAATGGAGTAAATTTCCATTCAGAGCATAATATTCAATGTCCTTGCCGGCTATGGAAATGAAAAACTCCGAGAAAAGTCTAAACTGCTTAACGTTTTCGTGCTTTATGATTCCAATTTCTTTTGTTTAGAGAATTAGCGAATTACTTTGACCGTTCATGGCGGAATATAGAATGATATTGCCTTCACAAACAATTGAAACTACAGTCTGATTATTCAAAACTTTGATTGCCCCCGGGCATTCCTTTTCAGTTTTTCTACGTCATTTACCACTGTCCAAATTTCTTTTAGTATACCTTTATCACTAAACACTACAGTGGAAACTCGCCCATCTTCATATAAAATTGATATCCATTAATATTACGAAAAAAAATTACCAATGATTTAGAAACGTCAAACGAGCTTATGTTCCCTTTGGCATTATACGTCATCAGAGGATAATCTATATTGTCATTCAATTTATAAAAGATCAATTCGTCCGACTCTTTGTAAAAAGCCTGTCTGACTAGAGGGACAAAATTACCAAGTAATCATCTTTAAATACATAATCAGATCTCTTCAGTCTAATTTTGAAAGATAAAAGTCCATTTCAATAATATCAAAATGATTCAACTATTACAATTTTGTAACAACCCAAACTACTCCTTTCTTGACTGATAAGTCCTTTATGTGACTGATTCGCGAATCAATAATTTCATCAATAGCTTCCTGCCATCTAAAAACAAAATTTCATTTACCTCTGGATCCTCTATTGCAAATATTTCAATTTTCCCGTCAAATCCAACAATTAATTTTGCATCATAAAATAATGCCGCGGAAATACCTTTTCTTCTAATCGGTACCTTGTCGATAGTTTTAGGATCCTCTGTAATCATCCTATTTGCATGATTACGCCAGTGAGTGCGATACAAGTAACCGTGAATAGATATTCCATAAACATAGTCGTTGAAATAAATCACGTCAATTATCTCATCTTTGCACAATTCAAAAGAACTTGTCAATAGAGAATCCAGGTATACAAATGTAGCACTTCCTACACACGAAAACAAAATTGCCTCTTTTCCTTTGCAATTGATGAACTTGCAAAAATGTTTTATAAAATATTACTTTAAGAACCCGAGGAACATTAGTAACTGTAATTTCCAATAGCGAATCACCGTTCAAAGAATTGACAGACACCTTTGCTAAATACATCATCCACCTTACCTTCTTGTCGTCGGCTGAAACAAAGATATCCGGTGAGGAAATGATACTTGATATGTTTTTTGAGTGTTTTNAATTGAACAAGGGTTAAATCTATTAAAAGAAAAAACAAAAAGAAATCCAAGAAATCTTTTATTAAAATGGAAATTACATTTAAAGAAAGCTTTAAATGAATTACCTCAAAGTAATCAACTTTAATTATTAATAACTTTAGTTTTATCTAGTGTTTATCCAAGATTTAAATTCAAAGCTGAAGTTAATTCAATGATTCAAGTTTACAAATCTTGTTTTCTTTATGAATCAAGAGAATTTCTTTTATCTCTCGCTTTCACTATTTGTTATTATTCTTTATTAAAAGGAATCAACCAAGATGAAAAATTATTCTTAATTAAAATTCTAAATTATTCAAATTCTATTAATATTCTCAGACAATCAAAATTTAAAAATTCTAGTTTAGATGATTTACCCTTGCCATTAGATTACCCTTGTCCTGTTTACACCATTTTGTTTGACAAGGATGAAGAAAGAATCATTATTATAATCTTAAATGAAAATTTAATCTTTTCTTATTCCACAAAATCTATTTCATCAAATTTATTAAAACTTAATAATCTAATTCTAGAATCTGAAACTTCAATCCCAAAAGTTGATTCAAAACAAGATTGGTGGAAAAATAGATTTAAAAATGACAATTTACTTCAATCTTTAATAGAAAATTTACAATCTTCAATCTTCAATTCATTTTATTCAATCTTTCCTTTTACAAATGTTGAAAATATTAAAAAGAAAATTATTCAATTGCCAGAGTTTGAAAATTTTCCAAATATTTTAATAAATTGGATCTTGTCTCTAAAAGAAATAGACGAATCATCAGTTCTGCCTCTATTGTCTGTCTTTTACAAAGATGCAGCAACGTTTAAACTAAAATCAAGCACTCTCAAGACTCTAATACAAATCTTTAACAGTGAAAAAGAGAATCCATTCTTTGCTTTAAAACATTCTGACATAATATTAATTCTAGACTCTTCACTCTTCTCCATTCCCTTTGAATCTATGGATTGTCTCTCAAACATTGGAATATACCGCCACTTTTGTTTATCATTCCTACAAGATCCCATCAATGTTTCCAAATCAAAAACATTCTATCTCCTAAACCCAGGCGACGACATTCCCAACACCCAAACGCAATTCGAATCAATCCTCTCAAAATGGTCCGGCATCGTCCAACGCAAGCCATCCGAAGACGAAATGATCTCTGCATTCTCCAACAACGATATCTTCATGTATTTCGGCCACTCCTCGTCCGAACAGTACCTAAAAGGCCGAAAACTAGCCAACGTAAATGTAAAAGCGTTCTGCATGCTCATGGGATGCAGTAGTGCAAAACTGGCTTTTAGCGGCACATTCGGTCCGCACGGGCAGCTGCTGGCCCTGGTGTTGGCTGGGTCGCCGTGTGTGCTCGGCAATCTGTGGGATGTTACTGACAAGGATATCGACAAGTTTACGATGGATCTGATGCATTTGGTGGGGCTGGGTGATGAAAAACAAGAAGAATGGGTGTCCGTTGGAAGGGCGGTGCAGATGGCCAGGCGGAGCTGTAAATTGAAGTTTCTTAATGGTGCGGCTCCCGTTTGCTATGGGGTGCCAGTGTATATAGTTGAATAAAAAGATTTCTTTTGTAATTGTTATTTTGATTTGATTTATGTAGTTGTCATTTATTCTTATTCCAATCAAGGTCTTGTCTCTACATTAATAATTCCACGATGTAGAAAATTAACAAAACAGTCATATAAGCTTGACTTTTAACCATAACAGTGAACTGTTGTTTGGTTTTTTGTTTACATTAATATAGGAGACACTGATATTGCAAATGGAACTAATTTTGTGTAGTTATGCATATTGATCTTTTTATCAACATTAAAAGTTGAAACAATAGTCAAACATTATACTAATATACTTATAACTTGAAGGTCTACAAACATATTGATGTTCTTGAATCAGTGCAAGCATTGGCTCTTTTTCTGCATACTCCACATCAACCAGCAGCATCCGGGAGTTTCCACAAAAATAATAACGTCACAATAGACATTCTTTTTATATTTCTCTTAAAATGTGCTTTTCCAATTTAATTCATTTTGTTAAATGACTCTTAAAGCATCGATAAAAAAATTGACGTTAGAAAGGCACTAATCAACTCTTCAATGTTTATATTTTCAAAATGCATAGAAAAAGAAATGTAAAATGGAGAAAATTCGGTCAATGATAGGGCCAGGGGGTCATCAGTTATGTATGTTTCCAATTTCCGGTGACTACTTGACCCATTTTTGCGCATTTATTCTTTAATGCTTTAAAATTCAGTCCGTAGACATGCAACAAGTTTCGTCAAAGNCATTCACTATACATTTAATCATTGTTGAATTCTCTTGGACAAGGTAGAGTGAATTCTCATTCACAGCCATTTGCTTGAATTTTCTGTCTTAAAGGAAATTAGAAAATTACCCTGTCAAAGTAACTTGATTTNTTTTTTCAAAGTCAAATCCGGTCACAACTTGATGCATAATTACATGCCTCAGATGTTCTTCGTAAGACTTGGAATGAATTATTATATCATCTATATTTTGTCCCATGTCAACGTGACTGTAGATCTTTTAAACTGACGATTNTCTTTAGATATGCCTTGAATAAGACAACTTACGAATTGAGTATTAGTCATTTCGGCAAAAAAACAAAAACAATAAACATACTGAAGGAAGAAAATGAACTTATCATTGATCCAGATTTAGAATCATATATGGAAACATATGTAATGACAGAAGACAAGAAGATCAATAATCAATCTTGACAGTCGTGTCAATCAAGGATAAGTATTCGCATAACTAACTAATAAAAAAACAATTTTTACACTATATTAAATTCTTCAACTTAACATGGATCAACTATTACAAATTGGATTTTTTTAAGAATTAACTTTGTTTATTGAACGTGTTGCGAGGTTTTGAGCTTTGTAACAATTCTGGGATATGATGCATGACTAGCACAATATTCTGCTTCCTTATCATTTTGAGGAGATCTAATTCTTATCCNTGGTGTCAGTGTGTGTGTGTAAGCATTTTTTATCATCACTTTATGGGATTTACACAGTCGTGTCAGATGTGATCATGTGAGTGTCTGTGTGTACGCATCTTTTACTCCCGATCGCGGCTCGGCTACTACTCGCAATGAATTGTTATCAATGCCAAGCGTCGCAGTGCGAATTTTCTTCTCATGGTTCATCGAACCAGTGACAATCAATCGAGTGCTACAGATATGGCATTCCCCATGTCAGTCTTAGTACGGTACAAATTCAAATGAGTGATGGTACAACANGATTTGGTTTTGGTTAATTCACATTTTGGGGCTCCTGCAGCTAATACTTCTGCTCATGTTTTTGTTTGTTACGATCAATTACTTGAGGTGCACAAAGGATTTGTGGTTAGGTTGATAAAGTAAAGCATTGTCTTGATTGATTTTAGAAATGACTATATTATTGATATACTTTCTTGAGTGCGAGTTTCAATAGGATTTTATTCATTAATTGATATACTGGCAAATTCTTCGTCAATGTCCAATTCTTGACTAGTTCCAAAGTCTAATGAAGTCGTTGACATTGCCTCTCTCAGCACATATAAAATTGCACTGAGAACTGCTTGAACTTTCTTCAAGTTGAACCTTTGATCTAAAGTGGCTGTTAAACAATTGGATTCAAAAATTTCCTTCTGTTCATCTAGCTTGTAGAATTGCCAGTCTTCCCCATTAGTAAGAATGCCAAAAGACACACCTTTTTTTCCTTTGAGCAGTCTATTGCTTCTAGAGGTAGCCATTTCGGCAACAAGTTGTGCCACAGCATCATTTTGGTCCTTCTCCTTTTTTGCTTCCACTATTGTCAACATTGCATCATCAGGAAATCTAAATTACTCCTTAGAGTGATTAACTAACCTTTTGTTAAAGATTGAATGACCTAACACAAAGTCAGCATATCCATGATATCGGACCACTTCATAAGCTTTCTGCAGTACGCAAGACATTGACGAATTCTCATCTAGTCTCATCTTGCATGTACCAAGACATTCAAGGGCACAAATGAGGTAAACTTGAATAATAGAGTGCCTTGAATCTTCACTTCTAAAAGTGTGATATTTCTTTACTATTGTCAAATATGATGACAAAAGCAGAGGTAGTTCCTCAATTTCCTCCACACTTTCAAACACCCATTCAGATAACTCACCAAGTGAGAAATCCGATGTAACCGTATCATATTTAGCTTCGTTGTAGCACTCTTCACGATCGTATTCTAAAAGTTACTTAAACAGGATTATTA